>NQII01000343.1:1541077-1551553 GCA_002778355.1 Clitarchus hookeri
TTCCCAAATCCCTTCCGCGGTAGTCAGTCGGCCAACAAGTCTGTCCCATTCTGTGCAGTCTGCCCAAGACGCCAGCTGGCCGGCTGCTCATCGACCTGTGGAGTCCATGTAAAACAGCCACTACTCCCTCTTTCCGCGTGGCTGCACGCTCCTCTTCCTGCCTCATGTCCGAGGGTCAGTGACGAGAAATGGGGCTTAGAAACAACAACGATGCGTGATGAAAGTCTTGTCTTTGTAAATGCTGTCCACGGTAAAGTGAGCATTTTTAAAATCTTCCTTTGAGAAAATACATACTACCCATAACTACATAATGTTATTCTCACGCAAAACCTCGTAAATAAAAAAATATGGTGGTTTATAGAAGACACGGATACGTAATAAATCTTATTTCGAAAGCGAATTTATGCTTCTTGTATCAAAATTTTTATTAATAATTTAGACAAGTGCGTTATTTAATACATATTTGAAGACAAATTTGCATTCAAAATAAGTTGTTGATGTGAGAGTTTTTTGCTGTTTCAAATATCATAATGGATTTATGAGATTTATACTTTTTGCTTTTGTATTCTTTTTTAATATTCCTATAGACACGAGCTATTCGTAGCCTATCAGTTAATATTTTTAATTATAATGGGGCTTTTAAAAAATGGAGCTACAGGGTTCTCTTATGAGAGTAACGACATGTTACATTACACACTTACATGAAGGCGTTCCATTAAGTTGGCAACGAATTAATAAAAATAAAAATTCTCAGACTTGACGTTGTATTGACAGAGATTTGTTTTATAATTTTGTTTTTGAATTATTAGTTACAAATCACAAATTCGCATATTATGATCACATTCACTTTCCCCAAAAAAATTCACAATTTCTCTTGGATGGCGTATGAATAAAGTCAGATAATCAATGGCAATATTAATTTTTGACATTGCAGAAATAAATACAATGAGACACAAAGCACAACCTAAGCAGGGCATTCGAAAGTGTTATATTAATCGTGAACAGCCTATATCAGTTACACTCTCATTTATTCCATCATTTTTTATCTAACATAGAATAGTATGTGTTTTCTGTGCAATATCCTAAGGACTAAATTAAAATTGATTTCAACACTCAGGGCCAGATACTGTATGCCATTAGACGGAAAAATAGCAGGTTATGTGAGGTTGTATTGATTAATTAAATGATGTTACATATAAACATGATGTTTGGTGACACATAACTCCTTTCATTCCTGCTAAATTCATCATATCGACTAAATGACTGTTTGATAAGTGGCAGCGCAGTTGCAAGAAAATATGTTGCACCACCTGTTACACAGAATAGAAACGCCCTCAATTTTCAATAATATTATTTTGTATCCTCTTAAAGAAACGTCGGAGATAAGTTAAGGGGCTATTAATAAATTCAGGTAACTGTATATTTTCTGTTATTCTGGTTACTAGAATGTTCTTGTATAGCCATTTTCTAAACAAATTTTTTTACGAGTGCACAGTGTTATGCATGGCCATTCTCAGCGCGATGAGGGGTGACTCACCACGACCGACCTCTCACCCAGAAGGACCCGGCCGCCGCTACGTCGCGTGTCGCAGGGAAATGATTTACAGCTGACCTGGACTGACGTCACAGCCCCATCCTTCTGGAGAAGTCGACTGATTGAGAGCATGTGCGAGAACGTTCCTCGGATTGTCTCAAAGTGTGGAAAAGGTTCTGGGTTAGGACACCTATAGTATAAATACGGCTGCAGTCGGAGTATCGGGAGTCTTTGACGCCACCTGACTTGAGTATAAGTGTCTAGCGAAGACCGGGGCATCAAGGAACTCTGAAGGAAAAAACACGTGGCGAACGAGAGCTTGAGAGACTGTGGCGGAAGAAAATTTGTGCGTCAGCTACGAACGAGAGTCCACGAATACTGCTGAGGGCGAGGTATCTGACAGGAGGAGGACTTATGTGTATGTATGGGAGCGCTCGGGGCGCTCTAGAACATTCCGGACAAGAAAGACTGGTGATATCTGGACTGAAACAAGATGGGACTGAATGGACAAGTAATAAATACTTTATTGTAAATGCTGGAACTCTTAGATATCAAATATATATAGCCAATAGTAATTCAACATGTGTTAATATACTGTTTATAGAGACAAACTATAGGCCCCTAACTATTATCTGTAATAGTTTCTGTTAGGTGACGGACGATATGTAGATATTAGCAGTTAGTGGCAAGTGATAGTCAAAATCATCGAAATATTAAGATCTGGATATTTTTTTGTAAATTGCTTATAAATATATTAGGAAACTAACATTGGTTATTTTGTATAGTTAAGACCCTCCATTCCTTAAAATAACCTGGCTATGTCCAGAGTCTTCGAAAAATTGTAAAACCATGTGTTTATTCTGGTTTTGTTGGATTAGAGTTTGTGTTAATTTGAAAAAACTGACAGCACGAACTAGAAGTCACTTCTGAATTTTTTTTTACATCGGCATTTAACTGAACACTTGTAACATTTTTCTTCTTGACTTATTTTACCGAGTACCATTTTTTTCTCGAATCGAATATTAGAAATATTTATATTTGTATGAGTATTTTTGTGTGTTTATCTAATCCTCAACTGAATGTAATATTTACCATATATATGTTTTAAACTTAACTGTGGGCTAGACATATCCCACTTTTAAATTATAATATAGTTACAACTTTCGTTTCGTGAAATACACTCACTGCCATATAAATATGCGCACCCTGCCCAAATTATTGGCTAATTTGATAAACAGAAACATTGATGTATCATATTCTAACGATTAAAGTTCCGTGTCAAAGTGTACGCTCATACATTGTACAATGATGCTGCCATTTCTCTTAATGTATATTATATATAAAAATATTCAGAAGAGCGTAAATAATATTAGACACGCTATACTTGCCAAGTGTGATAAATGAGTTATATGTTGGCAGAGTATACGTACGAAACTGCCATGCGAAACTGATGGAGTTTGAGAGATGCGGTAAACAGCCCTGCAAGAGGCAGATTGGACGACCCATCAAACTGTCCATCTTTTAGGCCATTCAGACTTCAAATTCATGCAGTAATATGAAAAATGAATACATGGCGGTACCATACAAGATTGACCGATTCTGGACGACCTCGACAGGCCACCAGATTGAGAATAGTTTGATATACAGGCACAGAGCCACCGACTTCTTGTCCACCACCCAGTGCCATGCAGTAGCTTCACTAGAACACCATAACTTTACCGAAGCATTTCCAGATGACTAGCACAGGAAAATTTGCATTCTCGACTACTTTTACATGTTCTGCCACTAATCTCTTAACATCGTCACCTTTATTTGTAGTAGGTGTCAGCATGGAACAGTGCGTAATACTACGGACTGATAATGTGTTGTCTTTAGCGACGATTCATCCTTATCTTTTGAACAAATGACCACCGTGCCAGACTTTGGAGGAACGCCAGATTATTGCTACAATTCCTGCCCCAATTTACAGCGGCATACGTCCCCTACTACTACTACTACTATAATTATGGTCTGTATAGCCATCGTATTTGACCGTCGTACACCACAGGTAGTAATACGAGGATCATTGAGTGCACAACGGTACGCTGTAGACATACTGCGCCCCATAAACTATTCTACTTGGCTTAGTGCTCAAGACCTATTTTCCATTTCTGACTCCCAAGTGTTTACTTATGACTCATTATTTATGTGTCCTGCCCAACTAACCGATTTTTTTGCTGATGGTCCATTTGTGGGAGCAGATGAGACGCCAGCTTCCTCCCTATTGAAATTCTCGTGATTTAAAGTATAATATTCAGCAACCGTGGGCAAATGTATTACATTACAGCTTACGGCGTTTGATTCCATGCAAGACCGCATTGCGTTATGTATATCCAGTGACAAGGCGGTCCAAGACGCGGTACAAACGGTTCTCTTCATTTGTGCTGCACCTGGGCTATCATTTACTTAATGCAGTTATATATTAATTGCTTCTCTCTTTTGTCCCTACCAGCAGTCACGAAATCTCTTTCGTTCCTTTTTTGGCGCGCAAAATATTTATGCCAATGACTGTAAATTTAAGACACAATATGGTTCATTTGGCATCTTCAGACATGCAAATAACAAGAGCACACTAAAAAATACGAAACCTCAAACTTTTACTTCATGTCATAAATACTTTCAACCTGAAATTCAATACGCGATTAGTCTCCCCCTCCCCTTTTTCCCGTATTCAGCTTGTTCCAGTAATTTGAAATGAAGAATTGGCTGGTGTACAATTTCTTACAGCAATTCAATTTGTAGTGTAAACTTGGTATTAATTAAACTTTTTTAACCAAAAGTCACTTTTTTGTTTTAATTGTTACTTCCTATATTTCCACAGCTGATATGCACTAAATGCATTTTTAATCCCTTGGTACTTCATTTGTTATACACCAAATTCAGCTAGAAGATACACCTAAGAAACAAAGGTAAATTATTTGCATAGTTTCCCATTACTTTAAATAATATCACACTCCTTGCACATCTTTCTTCAAAGTTAATAATTTCTGGAAGGAAATTTTTTTAAAGCAGATACAAAGTACTTGAGCAGCTACTTTGCGTAAATACGTATGTTTTTCGTAAATGTGATATAACCGGATTCAGCAAGGGAGGTAGGTTTGGGTATTTGAAGACTGTGCGTCGGTTACAGCAATCTTATTTTCGGTTTCCTGATGCTGGGTTTCAGTTTCAGCAAACCTACTTCCGGATGAGTGTACAGTGGAGAGGTTTGGGTGGCTCTTAACATCGAGGTCTTGAGAGCTGATGAGTGTGAAACGAGGCGAGTTTGAAACAGCGCTGGAATGAAAGGGTGGGGGGAACCGGAGATCTCCGAGAAAACCCGCTGACCAGCGGCATAGTCCGGCACGGCACCGTGGCCCCTACTTCCGGGTAGGACGTCGGCGTTGGGGTCAAGTCGGGCATCACTAAGCCTGTTGACAGTGAGTTCAAAATTGAGAGTCGGGATACCAATGAGTTGACTGCAGTGTGCGGGTGATAATTTTAATCTTGGCTTCACGAAGTTAGCTACTACTACTTAAAGTAATAAAGATTTTTTTACCCTGTTTGTGTAGCATAAGTGGAATGTAGTAACACTGCGAAAAATCTTTACAAAACATTTTCAGATTGTGCTACTTAAAAAGCTTTGTTTAGGTAATCAAAGAGTGAGTGTCATCCAATGACTTCGGCCTCAAAAACTCGGTAGGTACCTTCTCCCTAAAGTCATACATCCATGGTATGCATAATCAAGACTATTAGAGCAAAAAGTTCATAGACGTGCGTGGGGGGAGGGGTTAGGCGCAGGGGGCGTAGTTGCACCCCCTATTGCGCCATGCCATTAGGAAAAAAAATCATGCAAATTTTTGTGTGTTCCTAGATAACCTGCACGTTTGAAACGATGATCTGAATTTAAAAAATTACTACTCGTCTGGATGGTCTAAGAACCGTGCTCGTCTGCAATTTGATGTCATATTTTACATTGGATTAAAAATAGATTTTTAAATTGTTTTGCTCTGTGGACTATGAGTAACACCAATGTTGAGGTCTGACGGTAATATGTGATTTATTACCTTACATGTTAAACATTCTGTTCAAGTTTCTGGTGGCAGGTGTGATACTTCGTTCGGTTATTTATAATATTTAGCCATGTTCATGTCTAAAAGGACCTTAGACAACTGGATAAAAAAAAAAAAATTATACTGACCAAATATCTTTGTGCTCCTCTGTAGAAACATCAACATGACACACGAAATTACTTGAAGCAGTTAGTGAAGATCAACACGACGAGTCATTGAATATGCATGATGGAATGTCATTTGGCTCCAATTTATCAATACCGGTATCTAGTAAGTATACGTAATTAATTTATTATTTCCTCTGTGGTGTGGAATAAAATAAACATAATTTGAAACAGAAAATGTTTACACATTTAGTATTCTAGATGGAACATAAAAAAAATAAAAGGTACCGAATCAAAACTAAAAATGTATGTGCTACAGTACGAACGAAAAATATTACTTTAACTGCAAAATACGTTTCCCTGAAAATACTGAACTTAATAACATTTCATAATTAACTCATTCCTTATTATTCCATGTAATTCAGGCTAAACGCACACTAAAAAAATGCCTTACAGTTAACTTAGGCTTGGAATGATTATATTTGTTATCCTAAAATACTTTTAACCAAACTGGTAGTTTGACATTGTACCATTTAAATAGCCAGCAATAGTTGCTTGTATAGGCTGTTCACGGTAAAGTGAGCACTTTTGATGCCATTTTTATCCTTCCATCACTTTTTGAAATAAGTATTGTCAAGTTAATAATAAACAAAATGTATTTATTTCACCGGACTTGAAAGTTAATGTCTAAGCCCACAATAAAATATGTTTATGAACTATTATTCCATATGAGAGGACTTCAAAAAGTGATCACTTTACCGTGAATAGCCTATATAAGATTTTAAGTACCAAAATTGATGGACTGAAATAATTTGCAATAAAAAATTTAAAAAATATTAAAAGATGTATTAAGAATTTAACAAATCACTATTACAGCTTTAGTAGAAAATATTCAAAACCTAAATTACAATAGTAACATTTTATTTTGGAATTTTAAATTTGATTTTTAAGATAAGGTATGGAACATATAGTCTTCATTCCGAGTTGCCCGTGACAAGAGTTATTTTCTTTGTTGCAGGACGAGAAGCTAACACAGAAGTTCTTGATATAAGCTATAAAAATGTTTAAAAATCTTGAGAAGTCACGTTGTTTTCAATAAATCATGGACAGCAGAAATCGTTTTTTAAAAAACATAAATTAATACTCTGTTATGTGAACCCAAGGAAGCCGAGATAAAAGAAAAGGAAAACAATTATTAAAAATCGGGAATATATTGATACACGACGCCAGAGAGGCGTTTTCAAGTTCGTGAGGGATGGAGTACTTGAGAATACAATACAGGGTTAGATGCAATACTAATAACAGAATTAGATGTAGCAACGAGTTCATTGATAGCGAAAGTCTTCCAACATATTATATCTCTTGAATCTAGTTGACTCAAAAAGTTGACACCTGATACAGTGCTGTTGTGTGGATGTCTGTAAAAGCATACTTCNTCGTCGTAAGTTGCGATTTGAACTTGGAGATGCTATTTGGATTTTCAGAAAGTTAGTTGGTACTAATGGTGATTTTAATTTATTCACACAGCTATTATTTACAGTAGTAAACTACCTATATCCGCTATTACTTTTATTATGCTCAGTGAGAGCAATATTTAATGTCTATGTCAACTCTAACTAAAGTTCTTCTCAGTGTGTCTGTATGGGTTAGTCCCTTAATTCACAATCATTATCTACACAAGTTCAGTTTGTCTGTTGCCATCATCTGAAATGTCTTACACTCACGCATCCAGTTCAGTAGTCCCGTTTGCCAGTCTCACTTTTCACTGCACCGATGCTCGCAGTTCGCAGACTTCACTTCTGCTGGTCCCTTTCACCGTCGTTCGACACTCTGCTTACTCGTCGTTTCGCTGGTCTTCGCAAACCCGTCGCTTAAGGTCGCACAATCCTCCAAACTCTCATCACTCAATAACTCTCGGCTCGGAAGCCCGTCGTGCTTAAATAGTTACAGTCGCACGATCTGGAAGGGGCCGCACCCCGAGTCATGCTGAGAGAAGTAAGGGCAAATGAACCAGAAAATTCCTGCAGATAACCGCAGAAATTCAGTCCACCCAAGGTCAGGAGCGCGATCATTGCAAAAGGCTTATCGCGACGGCATGTGGAAACTGACCTTTGTAATCGCCGCCCGCTGTTCTTACGTTATAACCCTGGCCTTATAATTCTGCTTCGCTCTCGCGAGCAGGACGGGCAAGGGAATGTGATGCAGACCAGCGACACGCAACACTATCATGAGGCTGGTTTCTACTGTATATACGTTAGCAAAGGGGAAGCCACTGTGTGGCCATGGCGAAGGTGAAGACAGCAATGAGAAAGGTATTTTTCTTAAGGTAGTACCATTGTTCCAAATGCATGACCCATTTATGAAAACATACATCCAGGAAGCACAAAAAAGTTGTACTTATCTTAGCAAACCACATTAAAAATGATATTTTGCAGGATTTCAGTAATGTAATTCTTCGGAAAATAGCAACATAATTAAAGGAGAATTGTTGATGAAACTTTAGATGTTGTCAAACCATGAACAAATGGCTGTGTTTATCCGCTATATTCTACATGGGGAGATATTGCCAGTTGAGAGATTTATCGCTCTGCAACATCTAGAGGAAATTGTTGCAGAAACTATTTTTAAGAGCATAGAAAAATATTGTTAAAAAACATGGGTACTAGCTGGAACAGTATAGTAGCTGTATGTTTTGATGGATCTTCTACAATGGCTGGCGAATTTTCTGGTGTGAAACTGATTCGAAAAACAAGAAAAACACTGCAGTCATAAAAATTGACCGGTGTGAAGTAATGGAGGATGTAAGATGCCTCTCTTATGCTTTAGAATATTTTCTTAAAGATGATGAAGTCTTTGAAAATATTTTCATTAAAACCCAAGAACCTGCAATCAGCTAGGTATTAAAATACCACCTCCCGAAAAAGAAAAGTGTCGTGTATGATAGACGAATTTTCTTATTCCGGGAAAATTGAGCTATTGAAAGCAAAGAAAGATGAGATGAAAATCATTACATTTTATCCAGTACTGTGTTCCTTTCTTCAATATTACGCATTATAATTTCTCAAAAACAATGGCATTCATTAACACCACTGGGAAAATCATACGTCTTTTCAACTGTAATGAAAGTGACTACAAGATCGTTGCTGAAAAATTTGGCTTAAATGTTCCACAATTAGCAGCTGAAGTCCGGTTGTTGCAGCACAAGACAGGTGAGAACTATCCTCCATAAAACGTAGTTGACTAATTGCGGTGTTCTCAAAATGTAATAGGCAAACTACTTTCGAGAATTCTAATAAGCTGCTACGAGTATTCTCCACAATTCCTGTAACGAGCTGCTCGTGGGAACGGAGCTTCTCAAAACTTACACTTGTTAAAACAAAGCTTCGCAATACCATGTCACAGAATACGTTGAGCTTATTGATGATACCAATGTTGAGCAACCACTCGCTTTTTCCGTACAGCTAGAAGAGTAGTTGACGAATTCAGAAACGTGGTGCCGTTTGATTGACGAATGTTTCTGTGAATGCAGTGATATAATCTAACACTTAAAAAAATAATTGTCCTAAATTTTATTACCATATAAATTGTTTACTGAATTGTTTCATATGCTCAAATATGAAATGTATTTTATAAAATTGTGAGAGACTGTTTTGAGAAACAATGTTTGTCACACCAGAACTCCATACGTGTCAACTTTCTGGTTTCTTCTGTTAGGGGAAGATAGGATTCTATTGAATATGTAAATCGTTTTAAGCGTTAAAACGGTTTTAATAACAAATGTAAATACTATAACTGATTACTAAGAAATGTGCAATACTTTTGTAGTTTTTATAAATGGATTAGAATTTTTAATTGATTTTCGGTGTAAATAATAAATAAAATCTTAACAGAAATTAGATTGTGACTTTGTGAGAGAGTTATTATTTATGTTTTATATATGTTTTTTTTTAACGTCCCACTAATAGGGTTTTTTATTTTCTAAGATATTTTATATTTAACTTTAGCAATTTTGTTAGCTAATGTTTTATCATAAGAAGGTAATACAATATATTTTATCTTTAACACTAAATCGATCACTTAACATTATAAACTCCAGGAAGCTAAGAAGTCATATGAATAATGTGCCTATGAGAAGAAGGGCCAAATTAAAAATCCCAAGAGCTTATTCCTCTAGTACTGATCGTCTCATTGCTTCGGACATAATTTTGGTACTGATGATAGCAATTTTCAAGTAGTTATATTCTTCCAAAACAAAACAAAAAATGGGTTTATTAAAATTAGGTTTCATGTTGAACAGGTTATCAGTGATGAAAATATTTAATGACTTAAAATCTACTACCTTGGTGTTTTTTAATAGTGTAAAAGTGTATTTTCATTTTACAGTTGGCACCCCTCTTAACCTGAACCTGCGCACGCCTATGAAGAAAGCACGAGAATGCACATAGTAAGTGCATGGGGACTAATAGGACCTAGCATATTTGGAAAAAGTTCTTTCGGTGGTGTTCTTATGATGAGACATTGTTCTTATGCCATTTGCAGATGTTGAGACAAATGGTCCTTGGATACGATGGTGTATAACTATACTTATATCAATGTATTAGTTTGAGATGTATGTTGTTTGGGACAGTTAAGCTAATATCATTGTGTAAAAAAAACATTTTGGAATTTTCTTACGACAAAACTTAACATCAGGAATTTAATATTTGAACCACAAAATTGGTCGAATTTTAAATGCCCCCTATATACG
>NQII01000343.1:1551649-1597581 GCA_002778355.1 Clitarchus hookeri
GAAGGTGCGAAGCAGCGTGTCAAGAGCTTCGCTGATAACACAAGAACAGAGCGCAGTGACAAATGAGCTGCTACGTCGTTTGAAGCATGCCGCTATAAGCCTATCGGGACTCGTGCCGCGTCCTCGAGGGGATTTAATCCCTTGGGTTATCGTGGCAATAATGATCTGGTCATCGCCCTTGCCCTCTCCCAGTGCGATTCGGGGTGCGGAGAATCTTCTGAATCGAGCCAGCGGGCCTTTATAAGCGCGGCGGGCCTCCCGAGTCAGTGAAGAGTTTGGAGCCTTGTTCAGCCTTAAGCGCCAGGTGTGCGAAGCCAGCGAAGCGACAAGTGGCGGTGACGAAAGTTACCAGCGAGAGTGAAGTTTGCGAACTGCGAGCATCTGTACAGTGAAGAGAGAGACTGACAGATGTGAGTGAAATACATTTGTAATTATGGCAATAGACAGTTGTATTGAATATGTGTTAATGATAAGTGTGTATTTATTAACTGTAACCAATATAAAGACAATATCAAGGACTTAATAAGAATTGAGATTGGCATTAAATATTGCTCTCGCTGGGACCAATAATTATTAATACTCGTAGTAGATACAGCAAGTTTAATTGGTGTATTTTATAGCATTTTAAATAAATTAAATCTTAATTTTAGTTCATTTATTTTTATTAAGACCGTTATCCGTCATGAACTACGATATGCCCTATGGAGTCTTGCAACAACACAAACTGGAAACGATAATTTATAAAAACGAAACAAAGAGTGTTTTTGATCTGCCAGTGAGTATTCAGAATTGTTCAACTCTGCACTTGAGTTCGCTAAGGTATGAGCTTTCATGAGGTTCACGGACTGAATTCCGGAAAACATATGGATTATCGGCACAATGCAGTACCGTAAACAGGCGAAAACCTTAAAATGTTTTGGAGTAAATAATAGCCATCAGATACGTTAACACACTATTCTACTACTAAGATATAATTCTTTTCAACATGAAAAAAGACCTGCAGTTTGACATAGCTGTGTTTATACGAAAGTAAAGTTGGCTACCCGGCACAATGTTGTTTCTAGCGCGTCACTACTCGGTCGGTTTAATGCAATTAGCATACGTGTATTTCAAACAAATCGTAAATTGCAAAAAATCATATAACTTTAAATCCAAAAATTGCTTATTTTTTTTCGCTTTCATTTGAGATTCCTATGCATGTGGTGAACGCAATATAATTATCACAGATATATGAATCTCAACATTGAATTAAGAATATAAGAATTTTTCGAAACGAGTACGCACTTCGCATTAGCATATCTTCACATATTTCGAATCAAAGATGGCAATCATTAAGATATTTATGGATACAGTATGACACATCTTCATCACTTTAATGTGGAAATCGTTTCTGTTTCTGTATTTCCAATATCTACGCTCATAGCACTTATATTGTTTCTCGCACTTGAAATGTTCTAGATAAAGTTAGCTTCTATCGAGGGCAGATAACTGTGTTACTCTAACTGCCGCCAGAATGAAACTGGTAATGAAGTGATTCTCAATTTCGACAGGAAGGAGAGGAGTAGGCAAGGAGAAAGTGGTCAGTAACCCACTTGCAAGGGGTAAGGGATAACTTTACTCATATTTTACTGTTCTCCAATGTATAGACTGACTGTAGCGCCTGAAGAGAGAAGTCGTTGAACCTTAACAAAATGCATGCATTAATTTTTTCTTTTAGTTTCTTTGCGAGTTTAGTTTAATTACGTTTAAAAAATGCTGGTTTTCATTAGTAACTCATCTCATATTTTGTTAGTAACGTCGGACACCGAAAGTCGAGTACATATGCTCATGGAAGAAATGATGTCTAACTCTCGTTAGCGATTCACCAGCTTATATATGCACTATTATGAGTGTATACATACATTTATGGCATGCTGCAGAATAGGTGAAATTATGACCGGTGTTGTGCGCGATCAGAAACTAGCCCCAATACGGACATAGCTTTTATGTATGATATAATACTGGCCGCTGCTAGCAAGTAGAAGCAAATATAACAAAATTGCCTGCAGCTCATACAGTTCAACTACAGAAACTCTTCCCATAGGCTTTGTTGTAAAACTTATTATTACTTATAAAATAGTGGTTGTCAGAAAAAATGCCTCCTTAACCAATGTTTAAAATTAAAAATGTATGATAATGTAAAGGTATGTGGCATATTGCTTTATTAATAATTATGATCGGTTAGAAAATTCTATTAAAATATTATAAATTATACGCCTATGTGCTGTCAATGATAATTTGATATTTCATATGTCATGTTGGAAATAATATTAATGTACATTTGAGAATTGTGTATTTTAAATTCGCATGTTTTATACAATAAATTATAAAATCTGTTTCTAAGTAACAAGGTTTATTAATAAAATAATTTATACTTTATATACATATCTATTGCTAGAATTCCTCAAAAACAGTGAGCTTAGTCAGGTTATTTAAGGGATAACTGTATTTATAAAATAAAATCTTTAATAATTATTTTATTATTTATTAAAAACCACTACAAACCAACTACTGTCGACTTAATATATTACAATTAACATTTATTACTTGATATTTACAACTGAGATTTACATAATCTTCCATCCCCTCACAGAAATTAATAAATTCAAATCCGGTTGCGGCTGTATTTATATTGTAGGCGCCCAAACCCAGAACATTATTCTAACTCCGGACATGGTGATGGATGTGTTAGCTGGAAGGTTCTTGTATATGCTCTCAAGTAATGGACTCATCCAGCAGAGTGAGGCAGTGACTTCAGTCCAGGTCAGCTGTCAATCATCCCCCTCCCCCGTCGACCAGTTGATGAAGCTGCCGCTGGGGTGGCCTGGGGGAGAGACGGGTCGTAGTGAGTTACCCACCATAGCGCCATGGTTGGCCGTGTCAAAGAATATTATTCGAGGCACACTATGATATACTTACAAAAGCCTATAAAATTAACATCACCTAGAATCACCAATAAGAGCTTTGCCAAATTATGACAAGTATTTGCAAAGTTGATATTTACCACAGAAATTTTAGCTGAAATTATTGAAAACCGCTAGAGAAATGCTGCGAATGGGTGGAGAAAAAGAATTATTTAATAGTTATTTGGAGCAATGTAAAGGTCTTTGCTTTGTTTGCAACAAAGATAATTTCTGAGGATAATTCCCCGCCTTTGTCGATATCTTTTTATTTTTTCTGTGATTTATGGAGTTGTTTGCGTCTTTTCTTCCGTCTATCTGGCATATTTGCTCATCTTTCCCTTCCGTCCATGTTTACTAATTTTATCTGTGATCTTTTGTTGTGTTTCAACATAAAACATATGCTTAGTGGCATGTTGGTTCGTGCGTCGAGGAGTTCCGATTTTTACTATGGATTTTTTTATGAAACTCTTCCTTCCTTTCTCATCAAGAAATCCGTGAACCTTCATTTTACAGCTATTAGGGGCAGGGTAGTATGTTTCCATATAACCTCCAGCATCATAATCAGTGAGTGACCCCACATTTTTTATCGCTATTAACGGAATAGCCCGTGGGTACCAGCCAACCAAGAAACATTCTCACAAGACGTTGCTGTTGAAGCCCTTCTGTCACATTTACCTATCAGTAGAAACAACTATTCAATTATTTACATTTGTGCTTTATTTTAAATGCTTAGATTCAAAACTCCAAAAAANGATATCTTTTTATTTTTTCTGTGATTTATGGAGTTGTTTGCGTCTTTTCTTCCGTCTATCTGGCATATTTGCTCACCTTTCCCTTCCGTCTATGTTTACTAATTTTATCTGTGATCTTTGTTGTGTTTCAACATAAAACATATGCTTAGTGGCATGTTGGTTCGTGCGTCGAGGAGTTCCGATTTTTACTATGGATTTTTTTATGAAACTCTTCCTTCCTTTGTCATCAATAAATCCGTGAACCTTCATTTTACAGCTATTAGGGGCAGGGNGTCATCAATAAATCCGTGAACCTTCATTTTACAGCTATTAGGGGCAGGGTATTATGTTTCCATATAACCCCCAGCATCATAATCAGTGAGTGACCCCACATTCTTTATCGCTATTAACGGAATAGCCCGTGGGTACCAGCCAACCAAGAAACATTCTCACAAGACGTTGCTGTTGAAGCCCTTCTGTCACATTGATCTATCAGTAGAAACAACTATTCAATTATTTACATTTGTGCTTTATTTTAAATGCTTAGATTCAAAACTCCAAAAAANCTATCAGTAGAAACAACTATTCAATTATTTACATTTGTGCTTTATTTTAAATGCTTAGATTCAAAACTCCAAAAAATAAATGCTATTGCTACAATTAGTACTATCGATTGAAATTTGTATTTGTTACAGAAGTAGCCTGGATTTCTGTCCTGCCCTAATATAATTCATTAATATATTTTTTTTTATATTTACGAAGGAGCTTTAGGCTTCCGAGCCCACTTCCGGGATACGTACCTGCACTTCGAAGGGGACATTGAAACGTTAGGGGATCATTTACACAGGGCTAAATGCATCGATATTAAGCAAGGATAGTCACTGGGACGAATTCCGTTAAGAAATGGGGGAAGAACAACAGCAATATCGCATAAAACAGGAGATTTGATATTTTATCTGCCTTATTTTGGAGGGCAATGCAGGCGGCCACTCGATTTGACATGGAGTCATACAGTACAGTGCTTGAATACTCTCCTGCGGTGTATTCCACCGTTCTATCTACAAAAGCCGACAAAGCTCTTCAAGCGTTTGTGCAGGTTGCAGGTGCTGGAGGTGGCGTCATCCCAGCTGACCCTATACATTTTTGACTAGTGAGAGGTTCGGTGATACCGCAGGCCAATTTCACTTTAAAAATAATTTTGTAAATTTTACTAAAATTATCTTTGTACACTTGCACACATTTGCAAAAATACAATAATATACAATGCAAATTTTACTATTTGAAATGTTATAAATACCGAATTTTTTAGTGAAATGTGTGGTACACCTGCAAACATTTAATGTCATTATGAAGTGCAGCAATTCTCTTAAATCGTTACAATAAATTCTTCCGAATAANTACACCTGCAAACATTTAATGTCATTATGAAGTGCAGCAATTCTCTTAAATCGTTACAATAAATTCTTCCGAATACGTGATATTATGTTCTTGATTAAGTCAGTACAAGCTCTGACTATCTTAAAAAAAAATTGCTTCCCCTTGAGTTAATTTTGGTCATGTGGTTAAACGCTTGCCATTGTAACACAAAGAATAGAGATTCGAATTTTCGTACCGGTAAAGGTGGAAATTTTCTTTCTTTTATTATATTTCAAAAGAATTTTTTAACGTTTTTCATTTATTATTCATAACAATTGTTTTCCAGAACAAAATTATTACATTTCCACTTCTCAATAACGTAAGTTGAAATACAAGCAAATGATTTGTAATATTACCAATTTACGTAATGCAGATGTTTAATAATTTTTTTGGTTTGTCTACAGTATATTTTCGGCAGCAGGATTACCACGAACATTTCTTGTAAAATTTCAAAATAATGTTACAACGTACGGTGTCCGTACCTTGTACAGCGTGTTGCGCGATTGCCGCGGTATGTGGACGCACATTATCATGCTGCAAGTTCCGTCATGAATACTCCGTGTAAATGTCGCCCTACAACATGTCGTTGCCCTCACAATGCGCCCCGCACAGAAACCAGATTGTTCTTGAGTAGTAACTAACGGCGGCGCAAACCAGAAGTTCAGGTACAGGATGTCTACAATGTGCATGGATGTGTACAATGTACATGGATGTGTACAATTTACATGGATGTGAGACTGGTGTTGACCCTAGCTTTTGCTGCATCACGTCCGGATGCGACCATTGTCAACACCCGTCCCAGAGTGGAGTGCTATTCGTCAGGAAGGACAATGCGACGTCATTCCTGCAGCCTCTCCCGACATTTGATACGGTACTGCAAACGTGTCGCACGATTGTGTGGAGTCAAAGACAGTCGGCGTAGAGAACGTCGTGAATGTATTAGTAGATTGATTATGTGACATCGGGTATAAGGGAATGGAGAAGTCGGAGCCGGAACCTACCGCCGCCATCTTGAATTTGAGTTTTTTCGTTTTTTTTTTTAAATTCCCTTTTTAATTTCGGAATCAAACGTTTTTTCTTAAAATTTCTCTTTTTCCCCTTAAAAAGCACCGACCCACGCACATTTACAAAGAAAGGTCCCCTTATTTTCAAAAACGATCCATTGGAAGGATTCGGGGCGATTGTTTTTATCCGTGACTTTGACCCCATGTGCGCGACCTTGGGTGACCTTGAAACCAATTTTTTTTAATTCGAAAAATCTAAACTTTTTAAAAAATTTGAAAAAATTACACTTATGTCACCCGACGTCCACCTTGGATATGGGTGACTTTGCCCTTGACCCATAACCTTGATCCCGTATCCAACAAATCGCAAAATTATTCTAAAAATCCGTAAAAAAAACTTTTCACAATTATTTTAAAAATTTATTTTAATAAAGTACTAACATTTTATAAAAAATTAAAATTTTGGAATTTTTGGGCTTAGAGGGGACAGAGGACTGGAACCAACCAGCCGCGATGTTATATCACCCAACCACCATATTGAATCCAAGTGACCTAGAACTTCATCTTCAACCTTGAGCCCACGACATTGGCCTCACACAAAATAATTACAAAAATTTCTAAAAAAAAAAAAACTTCCAAAAATATATAACAAATATTTTTAATTTATGAAAAATTTATTTCTAAAATGTTTAAAAAAGTTTATATAAAAACTTACATTTCAGGAGGTTCCTTCAGCACTACATCCAGCAGACGACTGACCCCTTCCAATGAATCTCATTGTATTAACATTCCCCTCTCCTATCGCCCTCCGTTGTTCATTCTGTCGATGCACTCCACCCACCAAATATATTTTTTCATTTGTAATTTGTTTACGTTTTCATCACTTAGGTGACGCTAGTGTAATAATTTTCTATTTCGCTGCCAAATGAGCTGTCGATTTAGCCCTTATGTTGGTTGTTGTCGAATTTGACCTTGACCCCAATGATTTGGCCCTCGAAAAATCGAGAAAAATCACAGTCCATACAATTGTCCATTACAAGATGGTCACAATACACGACCATACCGACTAACCATACTAGCCAACGACTGACTCCTCCCAAAACTATCTTCACCCAAGACTAGATCCTGGCGTGACTGAGCACAAGATTAGCTGCTGACGAGACCATTTATCGCATAACTGGCTAGACCAACCGACAAGACCAACCTTCCATACCACCCGCCTATACAAACAAACGATGATGGACAATCTCGAGAAAAGTGTCTAATAATATTATTGTAGCTAACCTCTTCGCACAAAATCTTCGCAAAATTTTCGCATGATATTTATACCACAGCTGACCATACCAAAGGGTCATACTAACTTACCAAACCAACTTCAGATCGAGCCATAGCCTTCCTCCTGCATATGCTCACATATATTTGATCTAATACAGACTCTCGCAGTCGATTGTTTATACACTAGTGAATTAATAAGTCTTTCAGAAAAGCAGAATGGACTGTGTAAAATATTAAACAAACAATAATATGTATATATAAATTTACTCACATTATTATGTATAAATAAATTTAATTAATGTATTATATACATTTTATCTTTCTTATTATGTCATACATTCTATCTGTACATTTCTCAGATGTTGCAGATCATGGATAGTAGCCAACAGTTTCATTTTATATAACCCCTATCCTTCAGTTCATCTATGATTGAAGATGTCTCAACAATAGTGAGAGATCGCCGCGTTTTTGCAGGCCAATCAAATATCTGGTTCCATCAACAAGTTCATTCGGGTCTTCGGGAAATATGTATCGTGCGTTCTTGACGCCTTCTGCCTTCTTCACGCTACTTGTTGAAGGAAACTCGTTGGTGAAATGAGTAGGAATGTCGAGAGAATCATCATACTTCTCATCAGATACTTCATCATTACTGTCGTTATAGTCATCATCAATGTTGTCTTCATGATCGTCTTCACCTCCTGTTCCATCCTCAATATCAAGTTTACATTTCTTTGTAGGAGTCGCATGGTCATCATCAGTATTTGGAGGCGACGACAGTTTATTTTTAATTTGGTCTACTTCACGAGAAATTTTTGCAAGTGCACATTCCACATAAACCAACTATACTGCACTCATTCCGTCTTTAGCATTAACTGTCTCATCAGTATCGCCTGACGAATCAGTACCCACCGATGCAGCATGAGGTATTGGCGTCATCATTTGCTGGCTCCCAGTAGACGAACCCTTGCAGATCTCGGTGTATTCCTTCAATATAACGCCTTGCATAAACTGGACGGGACCAATGTCGCAATGCTTCATCATGCGAAAAGGATTGTCCATAAAGGCGGTTCTCTCATTTCGCTGAATGTGGCAGCTTCTTTCCACAGTAGCAACACTGTTTTCCATGTAATTTTCCAGCAGTGAGAGAAGGTACACCCATAGAGGTAAGCTATACAGTAGACTTCGTACAATCATTGGCTTGCATCATCTTCATGAAAAAACTGAAGTTTTTTCCACAGTAGTAGGTAACTGGTGTGGTGTATCTCCTTTGCCTAGATACTGCTCTATATATAAACTTACTAACATATTTAATCAGTGAGATTTAAGCATTTTTATGCATCCATTCAATCAGACATTTTATCTAGTTCCTTGATCACATTGCCATGCAGTTACATCTTCAACAGTTTCTTCCAGAAATGTTCTTTTCTCAGCATGTACTTATGCGACGTAACTTAACTCCTTCGCAAATGACCTTTAAATAACCTCTAAATGACCCCTTTTGCTCCGCATATGACCCCTTATGCTCTACAAATAACCACTAAATAACCTCATCTGCTATACAAATGACCCCTTCTACTCAGAAAATGACCCTTCATGCTCTGCAACTGATCCCTCACGCACCGCAACTGACACCTCACACATCGCAACTAACCTCTCACACAATCCAGGCTTCGCGTTCATGTAGTGGTTTGCTGGTTTTTTACATTGTAATTCTCTGTAGTCAGGTAGAAGGGACATAGAAAGTGGCTGTTTTTAATGTGGATTGAGCAACGACAAATAGTAGCTACGGTTTTCATGGGAGTGTATTCACAGGCGGTNAGTGGCTGTTTTTAATGTGGATTGAGCAACGACAAATAGTAGCTACGGTTTTCATGGGAGTGTATTCACAGGCGGTTACAATCGCGTCTCTCATGGCAACCAGTTTTCATGGATTTGTGGTATACACAGTGTTTTTCAGAGTTTCTCACAGATAAAAATCTAACGACGTTAAACCTGCAGATCTGGGGATATATTAAAAACTTCCCCNTTTTTCAGAGTTTCTCACAGATAAAAATCTAACGACGTTAAACCTGCAGATCTGGGGATATATTAAAAACTTCCCGTCGGCCTATCCATATCCCATAAAATGTTTCATCAAGGAGCGACTATAAGTTGCGGTGGTAATTTGGCAGTCCCCCTTCCTGCTGTAACAAGTAATCTTCATCTGGGTAAAGTTGGTGAACTACTGGTACAATGTCTTCCTGCAACANGTAGACGAACCCTTGCAGATCTCGGTGTATTCCTTCAATATAACGCCTTGCATAAACTGGACGGGACCAATGTCGCAATGCTTCATCATGCGAAAAGGATTGTCCATACAGGCGGTTCTCTCATTTCGCTGAATGTGGCAGCTTCTTTCCACAGTAGCAACACTGTTTTCCATGTAATTTTCCAGCAGTGAGAGAAGGTACACCCATAGAGGTAAGCTCTACAGTAGACTTCGTACAATCATTGGCTTGCATCATCTTCATGAAAAAACTGAAGTTTTTTCCACAGTAGTAGGTAACTGGTGTGGTGTATCTCCTTTGCCTAGATACTGCTCTATATATAAACTTACTAACATATTTAATCAGTGAGATTTAAGCATTTTTATGCATCCATTCAATCAGACATTTTATCTAGTTCCTTGATCACATTGCCATGCAGTTACATCTTCAACAGTTTCTTCCAGAAATGTTCTTTTCTCAGCATGTACTTATGCGACGTAACTTAACTCCTTCTTCGCAAATGACCTATAAATAACCTCTAAATGACCCCTTTTGCTCCGCATATGACCCCTTATGCTCTACAAATAACCACTAAATAACCTCATCTGCTATACAAATGACCCCTTCTACTCAGAAAATCACCCTTCATGCTCTGCAACTGACCCCTCACGCACCGCAACTGACCCCTCACACATCGCAACTAACCTCTCACACAATCCAGGCTTCGCGTTCATGTAGTGGTTTGCTGGTTTTTTACATTGTAATTCTCTGTAGTCAGGTAGAAGGGACATAGACAGTGGCTGTTTTTAATGTGGATTGAGCAACGACAAATAGTAGCTACGGTTTTCATGGGAGTGTATTCACAGGCGGTTACAATCGCGTCTCTCATGGCAACCAGTTTTCATGGATTTGTGGTATACACAGTGTTTTTCAGAGTTTCTCACAGATAAAAATCTAACGACGTTAAACCTGCAGATCTGGGGATATATTAAAAACTTCCCCGTCGGCCTATCCATATCCCATAAAATGTTTCATCAAGGATCGACTATAAGTTGCGGTGGTAATTTGGCAAGCCCCCTTCCTGCTGTAACAAGTAATCTTCATCTGGGTAAAGTTGGTGAACTACTGGTACAATGTCTTCCTGCAACATGGTACAGTAACCTCCACCTATCACCGTTCCGTCAAAGAATAATGGCCACACAAGTCCTCTGGCAGACATACCGCACCACACTGTTAACATTTAATGCTTCGTCTACCACAGTGTGAAGATTTTCATCGGCCCGGTACACACAGCTGTGGTTATTGACATTTTCATTCAATTTAAAGATTGCCTCATCGAACCAAATAATAAAATAATAACATCAGTAAAATACTCGTTGTCGTTTATATGTTCACAACACAAAATGCGACAAGCTTGTGTACGTCATCTTCATTCACGGTGTTAAGTAACGTGTGAATGTAGTACCGCCACTTTACTTGCTTTAAAATGTAATGGACACTTAATTTACTGACACCTAAAAATCCAGTTACGTTGCTCGAAAGAAAATCATGTGATATATGCCATTTCCTCTACAATTGTAGTGTTGCCGCTCGTGGTTGGAAATGGAACTGACAATTGCAGAATGGCTACATGCTCTAGCACATGCCCAACATTGTCCTAATATCGTAAAGTACTCTCAGTCCCATCAAACTTTCTTTAATAGTGTCTTAGCTTTTAACGTATGAAGAGTGTAGACATGTATTTGAACATCCGGTATTACCGTTCGTATAGATCGTGCAACACAATTTCATCCTGGTGAACAACAGTTTTGTAGCACTCGAAACGCGATTGAACCTCCCGTTCCATGGTATCATGTTCGTCAAAAATACAGAAGCAATTCCAACTTAGGTACGGTTGTTTAAATTGTCTTAGTAACTTGAAGTGGCATGGTCTAACTAAAGATCTAGAGAACATCGCCGTTTTTAGTGAGGCACAATTGGGAGGCACTCTAAGTTATTGAAACGTGCCGCACGATGCCGCTGGTTGGCGGATTTTCTCAGGATCTCCCGTTTCCCATGCCCTTTCATTCCGGCTTTATTCCATACTCACCTCGCTTCGCTCTTATTGTCTCTCAAGACCTCGATGTTAAGAGCCGCCCAAATCTCTCCACTCCAGTCTAAGCCGTGGGATTAGATAGCTGGAACCAGTTGAGAACATGCAATGGGACCTTATTGGCATGTGGACTTATTAGCTTATCCATTTGAATCAGAGTGCTATGTAGTATCGAGTGAGTAACAGAAGACACAATTTATCTGTGATAGCCATGAAAAATAGAACAATGCTACAGATTAATTTTTCGAGATTATGAAGGACAAATGGAACGTAGGACAATATATAAAACGGATACAAATATTGGTGGTAAATATATCATGGGAGGAATTAAGCCAGAAAATTCTTCCTTTTTAGAGGCATGCTGGTTGTGTGTGACAACTTACGTTTAATAATCGATAATTTCAAATAATAATACATATTTAGTTACTAGTAATTGTATAAATAGTAACGCATTTGGAGGTAAACCAGTGGCCTTTCACGCTAAATCATCAAATATTAGTTATTAATTTCCTGTGTGCATTGCCTTTCTTCATTATGTCTGATATTAACATTTAGAAATTATATCAATAACTGAATCTTCGCGTAGACTCTCATAAGCCATCTTGGCTGTTTAGTATTATTAAATTTGTGTACTATCATACTTTAATGATAAGCATATTCCCCACTTCCCTTCCCCCTTTATTTCATTGGAATTATTAGCTTTCTCTAGTGGCCAAATCGACATTACGAAACTTTATTTCCAAATTTTATTGTTTTTACATATGTACCTCATAAAGTCTTTCAAATGTTATATTTTTACTGTTATTTGAACTAACATTACTGGATAGATAGATTTAAGTCAAATCAGCTTTTAAGAAATAGAATTAGTTCACAAAGTGTCCTGTGACATTCAAATATGTATTCTGGTAAAAATCTCAACTTTTTTTACTAAACAACGTTGCATTCCTTACAAGAACTTAATAAATAAAACAACTTTTGAGCTGCATACAACAAATATGGCGTAGGTTTTGATAGCAGGATAAATATAATATTTAGACAGTTAAATTTAATAACTCAAACTTTGACTTTTCAAAAAAATTAAAAATTAAATACCTTATTTTAAATATTTTACTATGTGAAATGTGCCTGAAATTTAAATTATTGCCCCATAATTTACACGAAATAAGAACAGTGAAAATGGCTGCAAAGCCTCTTACGAAGTGGTCTGTGACCTTATTTTCCCCGCGCGTACAGCCACTGCATTATTTGAAAATTTATATTTGCTCAAAATATTTTAACAAATTTTATCTGAAGAGTAAGAATAGATGCAGGAATAGGCTAATATGTCGCAGTGATTTTGCGGAATTTGTACTGAGGCAACTCAGTAAATAAAATTTTTATGGACAAATTAATTATATATATAATTTTTGTGAATGTTTGTATCGCGACGTTGTAGAAATGACCGTAATAAATGTCTAACTTGACAAAGTAGTCAGAAAATAACCAGACACACGAACAGTACAGAAGCCTGCATACAGCTTCACTGTATCTGTGCAGTTATGAAAGCGCAGAATGATGAAGCATATGCCTGCGTACAACATATAAAATGAGTATATTCCAACTGTTTTGCAATGTTTTCAACATTTCTTATACGAAAATAAGTGTGGTGCCGTCTTTGCGCTGAGAGGGGTGGAAATTTTATTTTCTACGATAATCGTAGTTCCTTGTCATTTGAAGAAGAATAAATTCACTGCATATGTGACAATTTAGCTGGCATTAATGGCGATTTAGTCGTGGTGATACCAGAATAACCTAAATACAATGTTTATTCGGTATCCACGAACAGGCTTAACTTTTAAAGCGTAACGAGCACAGAAGATCCGAGCGTCATCTGAATGATAGGTAGAACCGGCTCTCCACGGAATACATTTTCGGTTGGGCACAACGACGCGACGGAGCGGTTCATATGAGAGTCCTCCAGCGAGGTGGTGTGAGATCCTGCGAGGAATACGCGCCGGAAGAAGTGAACGGAGCGTTGTTGTGCTCGCTATGGAAAATAACGACCACGCGGTCAGGCTGCTCGGTAGACGGGGCAATTACGCTTTCCTTTTCTAATTCGTGCGAGCAACATTTACGGGGCGAGGACTGAAAGGAAGAAGTTTTAAACAAAAGGTTTTTTTTTTCGGGTAGGGTCGGGGGTTTTCCAGGCCGGCAAGGGGGTATGCGTGTGGGAAAGTGGTCAAACCAGTCGTCCCCTTTGGCCGCAGCCGGGGCGACCGCTACCGCGGGGCCCAGCGGCCAGCCTCACGTATGTGCACCGCGTCGCCCCGCGTCTTAGGCACGCGCGTACAAAGAGGGCACAAGTCCCCGTGACCCAACACTTCCGTGCGTAGGGGCCGCGGTGGTGTAACAGTTACAATACTCACCTTCCACCTAGGCGAGACGGGTGCCATTCCCGGCGGGGTCGCTCCCAGATTTTTGCATGTGGGAATCATGCCGGACGAAGCCTCTGGTTGGTGGGTTTTCTCGGGGTTCTCCAGTTTCCCTACCCTCTCTCATTCCAACGATGCTCAATATCTCGCTTCACCCTCATCGGCTCTCAAGACCTCGACGTTACGAGCCGCCCAAATCTCTCCACTCCACTCCATTTACGTAAGTGGCAATGGCGTAACTACAAACCAAAGACCCGGATGCAAAAATTGTCATCAGGCCTACTCCCTTCAAAGGTCAAGTAAACTCTTATGATATAAATAAATTGCATGCTTCGAAAAATATGATAGTATACTGGGTGTTTGTGAACAACGCCGAAAAACTCCGGCAAATCATCGCTCACAAAAAAATAAGACGAAAATATACTTTTCACTTTTCTCCTAAAGTAATTATTAAGAGAGTTATGCGCCCCCAAAAATCGAATTTTAAAATCTTTTTAATTCAAATTATCAGAAACTACTTTACATCGAGCAAAAATCGGTCAATGGTGTTTTCTACTGTAAAGATCTTATACCTCTGAAAACGCGGTTGGAAATATCCCCCCCTTTTTTCTTTTGGTAAAAATTATGGTTCGCATTTTATTTAAAAAAAAAAAATTGTATCCCTAAGATGTACGCCATTTTTTAAAAGACAACTTATGAATCAGGACGTATGAATTAACAAATAAGGTCGTCTTGTCGGAACACATAGGTGAACAATTTTGGAAAAAATGTATCAAATGTTTCCACAACTCTCAAAACAGAGGTTATGTTGCCTGACAGGTAGGCAAAACACAAATATAAATTAGGCATTTTAAATTAGATGTTGTGGGCGCGTACAACTCCCTTAAATATCACTTATGGGGAAAGTGTACCTAGGTTTTCGTCTTATATTTTCGTGAGGAATAACCTACCCGAGTTTGTCGGTGTTGTTAAAAATATACGGTATGTACAGAATATAATTACGGCCAGCTCAGCCATAAAATGTAAACCTGACTAAGTAACACTTTTTACCTTATATATTAAACATTTTTTTTTTCGTGTCTTTACGAAAACCTGAGGGCCAGGGCCCCTTTGGCTAAGCGCCCAGACGGAGCTGTATCGCCTGCATTGCCGTAATTACGCCATTGGTACATAGTACATCGAACATTAAACCCAGCTTGTTTGCAGTAAACTCAGCAACCTCTGTAATATAACTCCTTCCTTAATCTGCCTATTGTCCAGTGCAAACACAGACTCAAATTATTCTAGCAACGTTGGCAACGAACTAGGAACTAGAGTTTCAAGTTTTAGGGCTGGTTTCACAATGTTAATTTAAAGTATTTGTTATCTGACCACAAAATAAATATAATCATAACTATTACATTACCAGACGTTAATACAGTAGTGTTTCTCGAAACGCTTTTTGAGGTTAGGAAAATGGTGGTTAGCTAAGTACTGGTAAATATAAATCTGGAAAGTATGCAGTGACGTGACATTTTGGTTTACGATTGGTGAAATTAATGTCACTGTCTGTTGTTTAAGAGTGCAGTTTAAAGTTCATTTACAAGCATATACTATTTTTCATATGCAACTGATTTAATTATTTCCTTGTTTGAACTTTATTAGTGTGTTTTAAAAAAAACAACAGTGCATCATAGATATGTCATTTAGGATTAAGAATGACCTACGTTGCAGGTTCGCACAACACATGAAAAAATGTCACAGTTTTGCCCTAGCTACTTGGTATTCCTACTGTTCGTGATGGTTTTTTCATGACGTTTCAGCATAACTCATAAACTACAGAGAAAAAGTATATAGTTTTTTTCTGCTGCGGCCATCCACTCTTCGTAATCATCCTGAATATTCTGTAATTTGTTCAGAATAGTTCAGAAAATATTTTTATGGTTAGAATCTCTATTTTCTCACTACCGTAAACATATACTTAAATTAGTATATTGTGTGCTCACTAAAAATATAAACAAATATAGCACATCGAAATACATTAAAACTTCTATAACCTCAAATATTTTCAAGCAATTGTAAGCGTTTATTTTCCACTTGGAAGTTATTTATTTTGCCGTTGAATACATGAATTCTATTTATTTCGTTGACAATTTCGACATCATGAACAATTAGTAAACAACTGAAATTATCTGCCAACGTCACAAGTGTTTTAAATGTACAACATAACCCCACAAATGCCATGAATGATCACCATGTAATTTTCTTTACTTTCCGGTTAATCCCGTAATCGGAGCATATTCCTGAGTTTAAGAAAATTATTTGTTGCAGGCAAATATACACTGAAGAGCCAAAAAAACTGGTACACCTGCCTAATATCGTGTAGGCCCCCCCGAGCACGCAGAAGTGCCGCAAGACGACGTGGCATGGACTCAACAAATGTCTGAAGGTATGCAGGAGGCACTTCACACCATGAATCCTGCAGGGCATTCCACAAATCCAACCTGCGCCAATTTGAGAAAGGGTGTCACGTCTGTCACGTTTAATTATTATCGTCAGTCATCGTTTGTCCCATACTTTCACGATCTTTTTCCGGCCGCAGCGATGTAGATGTGATGTTTTATCGAATTCCCGATATTCACGGTACACTCGTGAAATGGTCGTACGCGAAAATCCAAATGTTATTGCTACCCCGGAGATGCTATGTCCCATCTCTCGTGCGCCTACTATAACACCACGTTCAAACTTACTTAAATCTTGATAACCTGCCATTGTAGCAGCAGTAACCGATCTAGCTGCCGACCGCATCACGTTACTCTGATTGGTTCCATACCTTTGTTATTTGCATACGCACGCCTATACGAGTTTTTTTGGTTCTTCAGTGTACCTTTGGTTATTTCTAACCAAGCACTTAGAAGCAGAAAATATTGCTTACCAGCACTTAAAATACAATCAGATCTTAATCGAAACCAAACCATACATTGGGAAACCAGCCCTTACTTTATTATGTAAAGGGTTATGCTCAGTGCGTTGGCCCCAAACTTAAATTATTTTTGTTTAACACATATCAAACTATCAGTAACTTAAAAAGTTTATAACAATTCTACAATAATACTTCGTCTATACGTTGGATCTATAGTCATTTGATCGAATGTTGTGTTAATTTGTGCACGTGGCTATATGGAAGGACACGCGATGAGCATAAGAATAAGAGCTCAGCAAACAGCCAACCGAGTATACGAGTCAATGTGTGTGGTAATTTTTTACGTTGAGCGGAGTAATTTCGAGCATGTTGTTTGTTTGGCATAACATCACTGTACACTGTTATAAAAAGTGTCAGTAAAATAACGGAACATGCCGGTTACAAATTATTCAGACATGTTTTAGATTACGGTCTCTTCGTTTTTTTTTTCAGTGGCGTTCTCTCCGTAAATTTCATATAAATCTATGTGAATTCACGGAACGTGTCCACAAACTTGCAAGTTTTTTTTTATCTACTCTTTACAAAAAGAAGTAACAAAAAACATTTTACTTTCACTATATGTGGGATTAAAATGACTATAAAAACATAAATTTGGTCCGGTGGTGAGATTTGAACTCGGAAAAAAAAAATTAACGTTCCAACATGTCAACCACTCACCTACCACGCTTTTGCAAAAAGTAGAGTTGTAAATATGGAATTTATGTAGAATTATGCATGTACCCCTTAGTTTCTGGTCATGTTAGAGTGTATGCTATTTTTTAATTTCAGGTTTATCATCTGGGGTAAGAAAAGAGATTTGTTTCCATTATGTATTTCACTGCGTATAACAAAGAAATTTAAAAAAAATTATATATTTTTTCTTGTAGTGGAATTTGAACACGAATCGAAAAATTAAAAATCAATAACTGGAACCACTGATGTCTCACTCCTCTACACGAAATATTTCGTAAATATGGATTTTACATGAAAGTGACAAACGCGCCTGTCTTAGTTTCAAGTCGTGTTAGAGCGCTTGCTATATTTGTGGTTTGTACAATGGTGTTACGAAAAAATCTGTGTTATTTTGGTTATGTGCGTGTTTCATTGTGTATACAGATGGTTTTGTCATGTAGCAGAATTAGAACAAGAATCAAAAAATTGGCACTCTAGTTCGCCACTCACCTTCTACTATTTTACACGAAGTAGTATTGTAAAGATGGGATTTTATACGCTTCAAGTATGAACGACATTGTTCGTGTCTCAAGCGGCAGAGCAACATCGAAGCCATAAGAATACGAAGAGCTACCTTATTTTATATTTACGGAGCTCATTATTATTATATATTATATTTCCGTTATTCGTCATTACGGAGTGCCTTTCTGTAAATTAACTCTACGTCTCCGTAAAAGTTTCCGTGTAGCATTACACTCATTAAAAGGGACTTCAGCACTTGACCAAGCTCTTTTTCCAGAATATAAAAAATGCACGTGTTTTAATTACACTCAAATGCACGACGTTGTTATTATGAAAGATACGCTGTACAGCATTTTTTTTCATAGTTAATGGTGGAAAGAAGTCACGTATAATCAGAAAAGACAAACACGCGTATGTTTTTGCGTGTCTTTTCATGTACTGTTAGTAAACTTCATTAACGATAATCTGCCTAATGCTTGTTTCTTCTTAATCATTTTAACCTAATTAACAGTTTGAGACGCTACAAATACCCAATCGTATAATTGTATCCCAACCCTTCTCCCAGTTGGCATGCAAACCTGAAATTCATTATCTCAGGAGCCAGCAGTAAAAACCAGGCAAACATAAAGTAAAAATTATTTTATCTTGAATTAATAAATATTTTGTTGCTAATAGTATTTTGAGATCCTTGCGCTACTGATAATAGTGTCGATTTGTTAACTCATGTACCATGTCTGAAGTGTCAAGTACTTTTTCAGTATTCGCGTAAAGTGCGCCATGTCAATTAACAAATAAGTTGGCAACATGAAAATGTAACTGGGTACAAATATAATTTTACTTAATGTAAAATAAGTTTTAATATATAATTTCACAATGAGAAAATTTCCAGTTTTTTGTGAAGTGAAACAATACAGAGACAAATTTTTTGAGAAAATACGGTACGTTTTTATGGCAGACGAGTGTACTGTAACCAAGAGGCTACTACTGCTCCGGAACTTCGTAATTATTGGATTTTTTTTTTTCGTTTTGAATAATTCATTCTAACAAAACTAGTGCTGTGCCATAATTCTGTAGGAGAATAATTTACCCTGTAATGGCTACGCTAAAATGAATCAGGGGTGCAGCAGTCGTTTGATATGGCAGTGGATAACATATATTTCTGTCTTTTATTCGAATTTATTACTCTCCTTAGAGAAGTCATTGTTTATAAATTTATAGCATCGGAATCGAAATTATATTGAGAGAGGTAGACGACCGAACATTCAAATTTTATTATGTTGTTCAATTGATGTTCTGGTATTAAAGGCTGTAATATTTGAAAATTCACTTATTTACATACTATTTTAGGTTCAATTATGTTTGTTCAATACTGTCAAAATAAAAACAGATTCCTCACGGTCCGGGGATAGGTTTGGTTGAGTTAGAATGTCATATTGAAAAATTATGGTGAGAGACGTCTGATATTAAATTATGCCATCAGGTGCCTTGCTTATGAACCGTAACCACTCGTTTTCAACAATTCGGGTACACTGGGTAAACCTTGGGGTGATTCTCCTGGCAAAAACGGGTAGCAGCGTGCAAGAATTGCTTCCTTGGGCGTAACACTAGCATATCTTAATTTAAAAAATTGTGGAAATTCACTATTTGAGCGCACGGCAATGTTAGTTGGTACGTGTTGAGAAACGATATACGATGAGAGGAAAGCATTCATTGCTGGTAGTCTCCGATCATGGTTTTCAGTATAATTCAAATACTGATTGAGTTTATGTTCCACTAGAGATTATAATTTAAGAGAACCCTGGTGCGTAATCTGTAGGTTCCAGAGACCTTCATTGTCCTACCTTCTAATACCATAAATAGGCTCTGGATATACTCCACTCTATTAACATAATCACGTGTTTTTTTCAGAGGGACGGAATTTCGCAAGTACAAATAACGTTTGAAAAAAAAAAGCCACCCGAAAATAAAGCGCACGTGTTTGGTAACTAGACAGAGCGTGTCTGGGAAGCACAGCTTCCCAGCCTAGGCACAGAGTACAAAACAATAGAGATGTGAAACAGCCGCTTGTACCGCGAGCTCCAGCTGCACGTGTCAGCAAAATGGCGTCACTGGCAAGCAGAATGTCGGAACGTGGTTCGCCGATCAACGCCTGGTGACCTACTTACTCGCCGCCCAGCCAACACGGAATCCTTCGCAGAATGCCGTATAGTTCATTCGCTGTTTCTTCACACTTTTAGAATCAAGCCCTTGAAAAATCACATATTGTATGATGTGCTTGGCTGTTTCTTAAATGTCACTTATCGTAAGCTTCTTATACCTGTGTTAGCATAACAGTAAGTAATTTTTTATTAAGTTGAAGTTTTACGTATATTTTGTCTTTTAATTATAATCTTTGACATTTAAAATAAATAGAAATACAAAAAGTGGGAAAACAGATGTCTTGGCAATTACCAGTAAGAAATTATTATTATGCGAAATATCATAGTGGGAGTACGCACGAATGCGGTGCGCTGTCCTTTTGGTGTTATTTTTTAGACTCGGTTAGGGTTTGTTTGCATGAGGCGGAGGCATATCCTGAAAGTAGCAATTTAGCAGGGTTTCATAAAAGTTCGAAGTATCCGTAAATTGACTATATAGCCCAATCAATGAATGGGGTGGGCCCGCATCAAAGTAACGGCAACTTAATTTCGTCTCTGCGTGTTTGTTTAGTCTGTGACGTGGGTCACGTGTGGCGTTCCTCGGCCGTCGAGGGGCCGGGGTAAAATAAAAAACAACGTAAGCAAGAATGCGCGCGCAATCAGGTAGGGCACAGAGGAGTGTGAAGAGCCGGACCGGTTCGGCGGGGTCACGGGGCAGAAGGGGCCAGCTTTGTCCACCTCGTGGCCGGCAACAGCTGTCCGTCCCGCCGTCAACACGCGCGTGCGTGCGCCCGACCGGTTCCTCTGCGTGCCACAGTGTCACAAAGCCTAGCCAGCTTACGCCCTTCCCACGCGACACTTCCTTGAGACGACCTCCTGCTGTAGGCCGCCTTCCGTTACTGTCGATGAGTACTGAAACGAGTGATACTTTCTCGGTGTTCGTCGGCAGTAAGGCTACAGTTATCAGTAACCAGCAAATATTATTTATCGTCAGTTAATCGATAGTTATGGAACACTTGGTATAGGCTGTTCATGGCAAAAATAGCACTGTTGAAGTCCTAGTTACTTTTTCCTTTCAGCCACATTTTATCCTTTAACCACATTTTAAAATAAATATTGTCAGGTAGGTAATAATCACAGTGTGTGTATGTGTATTCCACCACACTCGGAAGTTAATATCTAAGGCTGAAATAAAATATATTTATTGACTATTATTCCAAATGAGAGGGCTTTCAAAGCAACTCACTTTACCGTAAATAGCATATAGTATATTATATTGAAGGAAAAATAATAGGGATTTAAGAGTGAATTCTACTCTTCAGTTTAGTTCCGCTTATTATTTAAAAATAAATTTATATATAAAATTATTTCTAACCCGGCAGAACTGCGTGATATTATGTGGGGAGAGATCTGGGTGGCTCTTAACATCGATTTCTCCAAAGCCGATGAGGGTGAAGTAAAGTGAGTATGGGGCAGCACCGGAATGCAAGGGCAGGAGTGAGTGAGTGAAGAGATTTGGGTGGCTCCTAACAAGCGAGGTCTTGAGAACCGACGAGGGTGATTGAGGCGAGTATGGAGTGGCGTCTGGATGCCGGGGCGGGGGAAATGGGAGATCCCCGAGAAGACTCGCCGACCAGTGGCATCGTCAGGCGCGATTCCCACATGCGAAGATGGGGTGGCAGCCCCGCCGGGAATCGAGCCCGGTTCGCCTAGGTGGCGGGCGAGTAGTCTCAACACTATACCACCGCGGCCCCTCTTCGGGAGCAAGAGAACAGTTATAATTAACCAGCAAATATTAGTAAACCGATAGTTTCGGAAAACTCGGTAGTAAATTGTATTTAAGGAGAAAGAAAAGTGATTTAAGAGTGAATTATAATCTTCAATTTGTTTTGGCTTATTATTTAAAAGCTAATTTTTATATTAAATTTAGTTCAATCCCCGCAGAAGTGTGTGGTAATATATTTTCATAAAATATTAAGTCAATTTTAAGGTTATTATTTATTTTTGATTTAATAGAATTTTCGTAGGAACTATTTAAAATATATTAATACAATACTTTGAACGCTTGTTAATACAGGCTGAGTATAAAAGAATGCCCCAACTTTGAAGGTCTAAAGTATCAAAACCAAACAACCTACAACCATGATTGACAATCAAATGAACCGTGCAACAGTGAAGTTTGTTTACCATACATTCATAAATGTTCGATGTGACCACCATGAGCGGCCCGAAAGACATCTACGCGATAATCAAACTCGTTCCATGCTCTTGTCAGCATGTCCGGTGTTACTGTTTGGATGGCTTAAATATATATGTAGTTACTGGCAGTTATTGTTTTTGAGATGTTGTTTTCAAAATTGCACGTTTTACCTTGGACGGTTTTTATACATTTCAAACGTTGCAAGGTCACAATACGTCGTCAGGAAGCACTCGGTGCGCTGAAAAAATATATCCAGAACTCACGTTATCTCGAAAGAAATTGAAATACGAGCGAACTACACTAAATTATAAATACAATATTCTGATTACATTCTCATTACATAGGCAATTATTTTAAGCTGTATCAAAAAGTATTAAGTGTCTTCAATTTCAAGGATTGTACGTAATTTCAAAGAAATATAATACAATTCGCCAAAAAAGTAGAAAATAATTTTGATACCTCAACGCTCTTAACGCTCCGTCATGGCGCCCATCACAACTTCTGCAGGCGCTGTGCGGGTTGCAGGCCTCGCCCCTGTTCGCCTTAAACGGCAGCCGAGATTAAGGCTTCCTCTACTTTGGTTGGGAAGTTTAATCCTAACAGTTGGCAACTAAAATCTCTCCCTGTCAGAAAGCACTGATGTGACATATGTACCGGACTTTCTTAGTTTTAATTGTAAGCACGTGGGATTATTACAATTTTTGTAAAGTTAATTATGAAATAAATAAATAAAACAAATTCTTCCTATTTGTGACCGAGATTCGATCATAGATATTTGGTGCACGAGCACTGCGTTCTAGCAATCTCAGCTGCAGTGGCTACCGGTAAAATTAGAATATTTTTTAATATATCCATTTCAAATACTGGATGTGCGTAAAGAAATATTGCTAGTTTTGCATCTTAACTTTTTAATTTCATGTTGAACTTGTTTTATTAGGACCTTTATACCATTAATTAGCATCAATATATGCACTAACAAACCCTCTTACTATCTTAATTGTCACAAAAATTAAAAAAAAAAAAACTCTCGAGCTATATTTTTAAACTAAGGAAAACAAATTAGTAGCCAAACAAATATACACATATGATTCAACTAGATATTTTTTATAGTCTAATTTATTTTTGCCAAACACAGATGTTTTATTTATCGAAGCGTACATTTTGTTATATGACCAAATTAATTTTGTTGATTTTCAAGTTGAAGCAACTAAATATAATTTTGGCCTTATACAATCAAGTCCTTTGTTGGCTGGAACAAACTTTTATATCATTATGTGCTGCGTTATGAGAAAAACGAATCCAAACATATTTAATGCCCCTTGATATATTTAATGTCCCTTGTAGCCCATGTATATATCATACACTAGCGAACCGGCCCGGCTTCACCCGGGTACAATTGAGTTTTATAGTGATACACTAATAAATAAATTGGGAAAAGACAATTCATTTATGTGAAAACATAATTATAAAATTATACTATGTTGGCCTACGTATTTAACTGATTACGCAACACAAAAGGAAGGAAATGTTTTTTACCCGATAGCCAAGAAGTAGGGTATTGTTTTTGGAGTGTATCTGTGCAACTATAGCGTAGTTACCACATTTCCGCTTTACAGCGTCGATGTATGAAAATTAAAACGTGAGTTACATCAAGTTGTAGCTTTAGAATTAATTGTACCTAGGTACTACTTTTTGCGCTTAGCTGAGGGATCTTAATTGATCACCAAAGTTAAGAAATGTTCCCAGCGGCACACATTTGGATGGGTGGCCGTTTAGTGGCATAACATCTGAGCGCATCCGGGCTTCGAAGGGCACGTTTAATATTCGGTCCCGGTTGTTATCGATTGTTAACAGTCGTTAACCCATTTCAGAGGTCCTTGCGTGGCCTGATAAACTCTTACACAACAGGAAAAAAATATTTCGGTCACGTTCCCAGCCGTTGCAGAATTAGGTTTTGTTGTTATTCCACAGTAACCGTACAATTTTCCGGGATAAAAAGTATCCTATGTTCTGTTCCAGGACCCAAAGCACCTACATGACAAATTTCATCAAAATCCGTTAAGCCGTTATGGAACTGAGTTCGGTCACGTTCCCAGCCGTTGCAGAATTGCGTTTTGTTGTTATTCCACAGGAACCGTACAATTTTCTGGGATTAAAGGTATCCTATGTCCTATTTCAGAGGACCTAAAGTACCCACGTACCAAATTTAATCAAAATCTGTTCAGCCGTTATGGCACTGAGTAGTAACAAACATGCACACACACACACATACTTTCGCATTTATACTATTAGTAGGATGTTGACCTTTGTTCGGGGATTCCAATTTCTCATAATTGGGCTTAATAATGCCAAAACTTTTATCCTGGAACACTAATGAAATGCCGTCTTAAAAATTAAAGAAACATGAATTGAAATTTAAAAACCCCATGCATTATTCACGATTTAAACCCGGTACTTCGTTGTCCGAATGCAACGCCGTTATGACCACAGAGATGGTGTTCTCCTGGATTCAAATTTGTAACAACTTTTTTCCAGGTAACAGATGCTGGAACACACTGCCTCGAAAAGCAGTTAAACGAAGAAATCTTTACTTTAGTCATAGACGTTAACTTCTGAGTGCGGTGGAATATAAACACTGCTTTTATTACTTGCATGGCAATATTTAAAACAGGTGATTAAAGGATAAAAAAAATGGCTGAAAGGAAAAAGTAACAACAGACTTAAGCTATAGGTCGTGTATATATTTTCGACTTATTTTTTGATGAGGAATCAGCTGCCGAAGTTTGTCAGTAGAGTTCAGTTCCGCTCTGTATAACTGGATGTTCCTGGCTCAGCATGTACTCGAATGAGCTACGTCCTTCTTTGGTAGGGGCAACTTGGTCTGCTTCGTCCACGATTCTCTTCATGTGAACCGAGTTACTGTTCTTAACATTCTCTAATTAAATCTGACATTTCCAGTTACCGACTCTTATCCGCATTCGATGATCATGAGTTAATAATTGTCTTTTTAACAATTTCCATGCACAGCTAGTGTGTTTCGCCAGGTCCAAAGATTATCTTACCAGGCCACGGGACATGTATTATCATAACTGTCGCCAAACGGAAGACTGTTAAGGGCGTTTGAAAGTCTAATATTATTGGCTATATATTTAACATATTAAACTCGTTTTTTCTGTGATATTAAATAACAGTCCGTAAATTGTTCAACAATGGAGGGGAATGACTTTTCGAAAATTAATTTAAAGAGCTACAGGAAATTTTAATTAATAATTTTTCTCGTACAACTGAATATTTAACAACATTAGTACGATATGATACTGCTCAAATTGCTTGTTACACTAACATTTCGCATAATACATATTTATGCTTGCAATTGTACGCAGTATTTATTCTGCTGAGCAGCTAATTTTACAAGTAAAAGAATGTACCAACAAACGAATGAGCATCTCTCGGTATATCTATCGGGAGCTTCTATTGAACTTATCTGTTAGCCTATCGTTGTTTTTAATTTCATCGTGTTTTCGTATGTTTTCTGTCTTGTTTTATGTTGATCTCCAGTTTTTTTCGATTAAAGTGCCTTTGAGAATCGCGTAAGTAAGCGTTTCAAACAAGTCGATCACATGAAAGTTCTTAATTAGCAGCCTGACGTGTACACTTATTGCAACATTTACTCGCGTAGAAATGAAGTAACACGCAAACATTATTATCTTCGAAAGGAAACATTATATTTAAAATACTGGCTGCTAAACAACAAAAAGTTTCTTTTTTGTAAAATCCTTAATTTAATCGCAAAAGTAAAAACTATTGACCACAATAGTGTAAAATATTTTCTTTAAAGTTTACTAGAAATATTTATATAAATTATACCACTCTGACAACAAATCTAATTATTTTTTTTAATTTGTTTTTAAATAATCCAAAAATTGAGAATAAAATTAGAATAATAATTCAAAATTAGACATTATTATTAAAATAAAAAATTTAGAATTTGAATGATTATTTGTAAAACTCAGTTCATTGTATTGGTGTTTATATAGGCGGCAAATAATTGCTAAAATGAAAACAAATTTTGCAGTGAAACGATAGATGGCAACCATTGTGTGTTACATACTAAGGCAGTATCCTGATAAAACTTTTTTCATGCATCACCATTAAAACTTAGTTTTGACCGGGGACCTTAATAAAAGTAAGTTACTAATTAACTGATAAAATCGTTCCTGTTTATAAACATTAATCCACTCCAAGATCATCCACGATAGTTGTGTTTTTTGAATAAAAAAAATTTGTGTATCATTTTTACGAATACCTTTAACTTTCGAAATATCAGCATAGTATTTCTCTAGTCGTGCATATAATACATCCTATGTATCAATCTTCAGACGCTCTAATTACGCGTTGAGATATTACGTACATGCTAAATTCGGGTATTAATACTTTTTTTTTTTAATTCTTGGCTTAATAATATTATATTATACGAGGTGAACGTAGTAAATAAGAAGCATCTTAACAAAATAATAATTTCCGCACCTGAATCTGAGCTTTAAAACGCCTCTGTAATGTTTATACCGGTGCGATAAAAGTCACTTCACGAGATATATGCAAACTACGGAAGCGCACAAACCATTCAGTTGATTACACGTGAACTGCGGCTTGCGCACGAATTAAGGCGTCCTGAATCAAGACACGCACAAGACAACCTTACTTTGTGATTGGAGGTGCCGCGGTGCCTGATCGGTTAGTCTGCTCGCCTCCCACCAAGGCGAACCGGGTTCAATCCCCGGCCGGGTTACTCTCGGACTTTCGCAAGTGGGAATCGTGCTTGATGATACCGCTGGTCGGCGGAATTTCTCGGGGATTTTCCGTTTCCCCCGCCCTTGCATTCCGGCGCTGCTCCATTCTCACCTCATTTCACATCCATCGTTGTTAAGAGCCGTCCAAATCTCTCACCTCAACTCTGCGATTGGATCGACGATCACGGTGTTGTATGACCATTTGATGCTGTAGGAGACTTCCTGCGCTGCGTGCCACTCTTGCTCAGAGGAGGTTGCAGTCCAAGCCTTTCGGACTTCCCAACTGGCGGTGCCCGAAGTGCAAAAAAAATCATTCTAAGGAGGAGTAAAATATGCAAGAAGGAAAATAATAATCAACCCAGCTAGGGCCCATTATAATCTTTTTTGATACGGTAAGTCCTGCGGTGGGATAAAAAAAACTTCATCTCCGTATTTACCGTCCCTAATAGAAGTTCCCCATTAACGCTACTGCCCTTTATGGGCTCCCAAAATTGACCTAAAGATTTGATAAAATCCATGCACGCGTAGTAACCTCGATTGAAAGGTTGGAAGGGCCGCTTCGTTCATTAGCATTCTTTTTGTTTACTCAGAGGCACGATGCGCCTCACGGCCAGTTGCTGTTCGGACTGTGAGCGGAATGGTTCGTAAAGTCGTACAAGTGTCGTACGTAAACGTTCAGCTCCTTTCGTTTACATTCATCAATCTATATGGCGTGTGGTTCTTATATCGCGTTTCGTGGCTGAATTATATTTTACTCGAAACCACAGCAACTACGAGCCGAAATCGATAGTGAAGTGCTTCGAAATAACATTTCATTATTTTTTGCAACAATACTGCGATACACATGTGTGTGTTATAATTTCTTATATATGTATGTGTTTATTGCGGCAGAAGAAATCCAGTAAAGTAAACTTGAGTGAAGAGATTTGGGTGGCTCTTAACAACCTGGTCTTGAGAGCCGATGAGGGTGATTGAAGTGAGTATGGAGCGGTGTCGTAATGAAGGGGCGTTGGAAACGGGAGATCTCCGAGAAAACACGCCGATCAGCGGCATCGTCCGGCACAATTCCCAAATGCGAAAATCAAGGGAGTGACCCGGCTGGTGATTGAACCCAGTTTGCTTTGGTGGGAGGTGAGTGGGCTAACCGCTCAGCCACCGCGGCCCCAAGAAAACGAGAGTACAACATTCTAATTAAGAGTGAAATGTGGGCTTCACCGACTATGAATGATTGCAGTACTTCGTAAAAAGGTAAGCAAACAACAAGTACACTAAATTAAAACAATCTGCGTAGAATTTAAATTCTATGGACGCATATCGTGTCGTTGTCCAAACTTCCGGGGTGCTTAAAAGTTAACGCTTTTCCGATTCAAATCATGGATGTGACAAATATTTATCGCTTCGTTGATTGATTTTGGGTTAGATATATTTGATTGATTTTCCTTATTCGCGTAATTATGTATTACACGAATCAGATACGAATTAACAAACCTAGCGGGCGACACTACTTTGACAGCTGTGACAGCATGGGAGAAAACAGATCTAATATCGAATTTGTTAAAGACTGAGTGCATATGAACTTAAAATTTACTAAATAATCCTTTATATAAAAAAAATTCGTCTAATGACAGAATACACAATATCCTAACCTGCTATGTAGGAATAATGGTATTTAACTTCACGTCTGAAAATCCTGCGGTAAAGAAAATATCATTTTACTTTGTGTATTCTGTGCAATCATCAAAATTGAACATACAACCATCTTACAAGTGTTCGTAATTGCTGACCACATTTTTTTTTTCAGTGCATTGATTACAAAGTCAATCATCAGTTTTGTCTTGTTTTGATAAAGAGTTTGTGTACACGGATTTTTTAAAAATAAATATTAAATTTTAAAATACCGTGCTGCTCACTGCAGTGGACCATGTCGCACTAAATATGTTTCAGCTTGAAACTTTGGCTAAAATAACTTTAATTATTCTACGTCAGGACGCACTGGTGTTAAACATTTTCAAACATTATTTCTTTAATTTGTTTGTTTTTTAAAGGAATATGATCGTAAGTTTTCTATTTTCGATTTCAAATTGTTGGCGATAGCTTGCTGTCTGTCATCTCCTCATAGTGTAAACATTTACTTTAATCAATCTGCCTTAGTTTATCAGCAGTTAAAACAACTCTCTCTCTCTCTCTCTCTCTCTCTCTCTCTCTCTCTCTCAGCTCTATAAAAGAACACCGAACACATTATATCTTTTTTCTAAATATTGGTAAATGTCAATTTTTAATAGCGTAGCTTTCAGTAACAGGGTATAAATGTACGCGAAGTTACTGCAAAAGATTTATTGCAGTTTCAGCACGACGTTGACAGGATTACATTACAACGGTCACTTGTTACGTTGCATGGGCGATACCCAGCCCCAGAAAACCTGCTGTGCTGTGTTTAACCGTGTTTTACGTCGTGTTTTTTGCTCCTCGCTTAGCATTCTCTTCCTCAAATGTGGAATCGCCCTGGTCGACACTGAAGTCTTCAGTTCTTCAGTACCAACCCCTTCCTGCCGCCTTCCCCCTACCCGCCACTCACCGGCCTTTCCCTTTTTCCCCATCTCCTAGCCATCGCCCTTCCTCCTTCTCCCCCACGTCCCATTTTATTCTCCTCCAGTTTTTCCAGCTCTTATTTCCCGGTGTTTTTAAGTCCCCTCTATACGGCCCGCGCGCTAGAGACTTGCTATCTTAATGCCACTCTTCCAGAATTAATGACTTGCCTTATCGCGTTAATTTATTTAAATTTATGTCCCTTCGCGCAATTTATTCAAACCTCTCTTCTTTTTGCATTCGTTTTTAGACAGTCTTCACGGTTTCGTTTGCAATTTTAATCTATTTTTATTATCGTCCCTCGGTCCTCCTTGCCTCGTTCCTTCTACGATGTCTCATCAATCTTGGCTAATAAATTACTTCGTCCGATCAACTACTTTAGAGAAGAAGCCTCTTTTTAACACTTTCGATAATATTTGGACGTATAGATATATACTGAGTACTAGACTTCGTCCCTTCTTTAAATCATTTTGTGAGAACCATGAGTCTGGAGCGTGAAAACACATTAGTATTAAAGAACATATATGCAATATTAAAGTAGTGTTTGTAACGTATATTATATTTTATGTATTACACGTTAACATATGTAAAATAATTAAAAGATTATTTAAGTTTCGTATTACTGATTTCATGTTATTAGCGTCATAATGGTTATTTCCGTTGGATATCAACATGGCACGAGTGTCATTGGGAGAAATGGCAGTAAAAAACGTTTAGGAACTGCATCGATATTTTCATTAAATGTGAACAGAAAAAATATCTCTAGTGTCTTTAGTTAAGACATTGCATAACTTTCCATGCTATATTTTAATAACGTTGTGTTGTTAATAGCTTCAGTATTTAATAGCAACATATTAACTTCAAAGCTAGTCTAATAGAACTAGTCCTGCAACATAAAACATTTGTATTTAATAGTTTTCAAATGTTGTGACAGTTCTAAATCTCAGAGTAAAATAAAGATAATGGTAAGGCAAACGTCTTAGAAGTTTGTGAGAGTTAAATAAGTTATTTTTACAGGTATCGTATTTATCCTATAAATATAAATAATTATTTTAATATACGACGGGCCTACAATAAATAATACTGTAGAATTTCAAAAACCTGTGTTTTGTTTACAAATATTTTGATAATTCAAAGGATATGTAAATCACAGAATTCGTCTTCATAGCTAGTTAGTTCCCTTTAACATGCCTGACGAGAAATATGCAATTCCTTTAACTTCAACTAGAAACTATTAAAGCAACAGCTTATATGTAAACTGGAACTATTTGAGCTGCCAACGTAACTGAGAAGAAATCATAATTGCCAGAGGTTTTAAATGGAGCTTGCGGTTTCTTGATTTTTTTTATACTCCAGTATAAAAATTACCTCGGATAACATTCAGTTGGCTTTATGACCCAAAGACATCACCTAACTACAGCTTTAGCTTCAAACTGAATCACACATTCGATAATCTGGTCGTCCTCTGCTTAACCAGGATGTTGGAGAGAAAAAACCACATCACGTCGTGTTTAAAAAAGGTATTTAGTTACAAGTAGGAAAATTACGAGTATTTCTGTAATATTTATTAGGTACAGTAAATATAAACATAGTAAACGTCACCGTGACAGTTGAAAATAAATTTTTTGTGTTGTAATTAGTTCATAAATTATAATGTGCTTACATTCTGATCTATCACCTACATGTAGTAACTGTTTATTTGAAAAAACAAAATTTCTTGCCGCTCCCCATGTACCTAGTATTTAGCGCGCTGCTGAGATAAGAGATTTGGGCGGCTCTTAACAACGAGGTCTTTAGATCTGATGAGGGTGAAATGACGTGAGAATGGAGCAGCGTCGGAAAGCAAGAGCAGGGGAAACGGGATATCTCCGAGAGAACACACCGACCAGCGGCATCGTCCGGCACGATTCCCACTTGCGAAAATCTGGCAGTGACACGGGTGGGGATTGAACACGGTATGCCTTGGTGGGTGACGAGCAGTCTAACCGCTCAGCCACAGCGGCCCCTACGCTATAAAGGAAGGCGATTACTCCCCTCCCTGGAAGCCCGCGGTATATATCTGACGCTGTAGCCAGCTCCCATCTGGCAAATATCGTTTTGTTCCTTGCGGCTCATCAACCGCCCTCTTCCCGGTAAACCACAAATTAAAGTGTGAGACCCAAAACACATATAATAATACCCTAAGGAAAGGTTAATCCTACGGTAAAATAGCACACACTGTATAGAGTGAAGGCACTTTTAAGGTAGAAGTAGAGTACTTTCCAATGGCACCTTGCGATTGACTGTACAAAAATGAAGACTCACGAAAAAGTACTACCCACACTATCAAAATTGTCAGTAAAGTCCGATGTATTTCCCATATGAAAGAAGAATGCATGTGTTTTGTAACACTGTAAAATTTTTATTGTGAATGGAAGTTCCCTTTTTTTTTTTTNATATGAAAGAAGAATGCATGTGTTTTGTAACACTGTAAAATTTTTATTGTGAATGGAAGTTCCCTTTTTTTTTTTTCAAATAGACTCATATTGACTGTTTTTTTAAACACTGAAGTAAGTACATTCTAGCAAAATATTAAANTTTTTTTTTTTCAAATAGACTCATATTGACTGTTTTTTTAAACACTGAAGTAAGTACATTCTAGCAAAATATTAAAAGGTATTACACAATATATGCATTCTTCTCACATAAACAACATAAATCTCACTTTTATGAGAGTTTCTGTAGTGTATGTACCAATTTTTAATGGGTTCTCCATGTGGTACAGTCTGATCTATCACCTACAAGTAGTAACTCTTTATTTAACTTCTACGTTAAGCGAGAGCCTATGTGCGCTAACATAATCCACGAAATGACGCGGAGAGAACAGACTACATGCATGTGCCTGAGAAAACAGGAGTACAGCGGGGAAACCCGAGCCGTCACAACGTCCGCTATACGTCACCCGAGAGCAAGGATGCGGACTCGAATCCGCCAGTAACTGAGCTAGGTTCATCGTGGCCGGAGGTTGGCTCGTTTAATCGCACGACCATGGAGTCAGGTGTTCACAGTTTTTCCCCTAACATTCCATAATCCATATTTTATTTATTGCACGATAGCAATTTGTGTTACTTCGGCTGTCCGCGTACTTGCACATATTGGATGCGTTGTCTGCGATCAACACACGCGTCATTAGCGATCAGCTGTTAGAATCACGAATCAAGCAATTTTCGTTCTCGTTACGTATTTGTAATTAAGGATTTTATTTATTTACGCTTATAGCTCAATAACCTATTGATAATTTTTTCCAGTCTGTTTCGCACATGCTTTCCCTTTTTTTTTTTTTTTTTTCTAACTCCGACACTTTGTACTGCTCCATCACGACCCGCCGCATCTGCCATCTTTTACATCTGGTCACTTAAAAAGTTTTTACCAGTAAACCAAACAACAAACCCAAAAATTTTCAGGGTGAAAGCACACACACTTTTACATGGGCACAGAGCATTTTGATTTTACAGTGCATTAAGAGAAGCAAATAGTAAATAACTGCGATTGGCCGTAAAAATTATTAATCGCCGGAACTACTTTCTGCTGCAATCGTACTGTGAGCCGACTATCCAGGCAACTTAGTCTCTTGCATATCTGCTGCGGCTTTATAAAGGGTGAAGTATAACGCGTTGTATATAGGCAGTTCACAGTAAACTCAGTACTTTTAAAATTAACCTTAAAAAAAAANAGGGTGAAGTATAACGCGTTGTATATAGGCAGTTCACAGTAAACTCAGTACTTTTAAAATTAACCTTAAAAAAAAATGCATCACTTCCCGTTAACTGCATATACGTTGCCATGCACACCGCCATGCCGATTCTCAGTTACGTTCGTAGGTAATTAAGTAAAATACTCCCAAGGCTTGGCGTTGTATTGCGAGTGTTCTGTTTAAATCTGTGGCAAATCAAGTCGATACTTTCACTGTAAAAAATTTCCGTATATTTACGGAAACGTTTACGAAAATTTCAAGTNAGGGTGAAGTATAACGCGTTGTATATAGGCAGTTCACAGTAAACTCAGTACTTTTAAAATTAACCTTAAAAAAAATGCATCACTTCCCGTTAACTGCATATACGTTGCCATGCACACCGCCATGCCGATTCTCAGTTACGTTCGTAGGTAATTAAGTAAAATACTCCCAAGGCTTGGCGTTGTATTGCGAGTGTTCTGTTTAAATTTGTGGCAAATCAAGTCGATACTTTCACTGTAAAAAATTTCCGTATATTTACGGAAACGTTTACGAAAATTTCAAGTNTGTGGCAAATCAAGTCGATACTTTCACTGTAAAAAATTTCCGTATATTTACGGAAACGTTTACGAAAATTTCAAGTAAATATACTGAAACCCAATCCGTAATGATGAAAAACGGAGTTGAGTCCGTAAATACAAAATACGGAAAATCTCCGTATTTCCTATAGCTTCGAGTTTCGGGGACGAACAATGTCGAGTCTACAAGTAGCTTTTTTTGCCACTCTAATCAGAAAATTATCGTTTCTGCGGCAGTTAAGGTTAACCACGCCACTAAGACCTATTCTTTCAAAAACTAAAAAGTAGAATCAGGCATCTGTAACATCCAGCAATAATTAAAATGCACTTATTTTAATAAAAACTGAAACATTTGCTTATATGACTCCGCTAGAAATACAAAATTGATACTATAAACATCATGTGAGAGTTGTAAACTTCCAGGTTTTTAACTCGGGTTCAAATCTTACTGAAGTACAAAATATTTTAACTTTTAAAAATGTCTGTTTTCACACAGCAGTATTTTTATTTTAAACTGGAAGTACATAAATCTAACAAAGAAAATAACGGAGAGGTTCCGTGAAATTTACGGAAAGTCCTGTTTTGTAAATCAAGGTTTCCGTAATTTTAAGGATAGTTTACGGACGCCCGTGAATAAATTTTTACCAACACTTTTCCGAAAATTCAAGGAATTTTTTTTTAACAGTGTTGGTATATCAGTAACACGTTTAGGTTCCGACTGAAAAATTGCACGTTTTCACTTGAAAGATGCATAAATCAAGTGATTAAGCTAATAAGCATGGCTTTCAAAAGTGTTTCGTCAACCTTGAACAGCCTATAGTGGAAGTCCGAAGCATGGGCGAGAGTACTTGTAGTCGATAACATGCCAAGGATGTGAGAGGAAAATCTAGCAGAGCCACCGTAAAACTCATCCAACAGACAGGAGTGGAGCAGTTAAATGTACTCACATTGTAGTAAGATTCTGGAGATAGAGTATGCGGAATTATGAACGCACTAAGAAATGGTGGTGGAATTACCCGCCTTTACTTTTTTTTTATCGTAAGTGTCGCGCACCCTGTTTTGCAATTCTCGTTCTCTTTCCGCATGTCGGGAGCACAAATACAAGAGCATCGCTGGCTGGGCGTAGCGGAGTTTACTATATTGTGATAAGTAGACGACCACTACACTTCGTGCCAGGGCAACTTCCATCCCACTTACCGTTTCTACCGTAGACTAAAGATTAGGTATACCGCTTATTCGTCTTCTACGCATGTACCCAATATTGACCTACCCCAAAGGAACACATATGTCAAAGTCACGTGGTCAACAGTGATGAAAGTGTTTGTTTATATCATAATTTTTAAATGACAAGCACTAATATATGAATATAGTACTTTTACCAATTGAACTTAGTCAAACTACATTACAAATTGGTTAGAGAAAGTATGCATGCATCGCAAACCATTTTTTTACAAATCCTTTTTCTAATTTAAAACCAAATCATGCCGTTTTTGGTAGACGTGTTGGCAGAAGAGCAGTCAATGTTGAAACACGGAGATTGGTTGTGCGCAGCCAGCGAGCGAGACCTGTCTACCTCATATTTAGTCCATGGTTTCTCCGACAACATTGCATAGGCCGTATATTCGATCGTCTGCGCCCTAGATGCGATTCTCCTGGTTAATGCCTGCATGATCTGCTTGAGAGACACCCGCCAGGTAAATATGTCGTGAATTCCAGTTTTAAAACAAGTTAATAACTATCAGCCATATTTGAAGCATTTTGGAAGACAGCTTGGGATAATAGCTATAGTCTATTCGCGGTTTCTTCACACTTTTTGAATCTAAGATTTGAAAAATCACTCCATGAATGACGTGTTGGTTATTTCTTATATATGTCATGTATCACAAGCGTTTTATACTTCTGTCAACGTGAAAGTACTTTATTTTTGGATCAATTGAAATTTTACTTGTATTTTACCTTTAAATTATATTTGTTTTGTAATTAATACGAATAAAAGCAGTGAGAAAACAGGTGTGTTGGTAATGCCTGGTAAAAAATAGTTCTTCTTTGGTGTTATTTTCTGGACTTGGTTAAACTTTGTTCGCGCGAGGCGGAGAAACATCATGGAAGTAGAACTTTAGCAAGGCTTCAGAAAAGTTGGAAGTAACCGTGAATGGACTAAATGGGTTATTTACAAGCTTGTTCAATCTTATTTTGTAGTTTCGTTTAAACGCAGACGTCAAACAGCTGCTAAAAAAAACTCGCTTAAAATTAATGCTTCTTCAACATTGCTAATCAACGAAATATTAAAAACCTCCTCCTTTTTTTGTTTAATATGATTTGTCATCTGTAAGTTTGGCCCCCACGGGAATCGAAATAGTGATGNAAAACCTCCTCCTTTTTTTGTTTAATATGATTTGTCATCTGTAAGTTTGGCCCCCACGGGAATCGAAATAGTGATGCCTTTCTTTAAAGTAGTCGTGCAATTTTACGCCACCACGCTGCTCTAGTTTAACTACATCTTAAAAAGTTGGAAGCCTATATTTTGTGAAGCCAAGAGTACAAAGAAATCAAAGACTTACTAATTTATCTTGAAGCCAACCACTTTAATAGTTCGCATAATAATAATCCAAATTCATCACTTATGTGAATGTGAGTATACCGGTAATTTAAACATGACTGCGCAAACATTACACGTATATCCTTATATCTAGCACACTTTTCAATTTCTGAATCTAGCGTAAGCATTTAAATGATCTAAGCAAGTAAATTATTGAAACATGTTTGTGCGGGGCACAGTTTGCGAATTTCGTAGTTTACACGGGTTCTGCATGGTACGGTTATACAAAGAAATACTCGAAGGCACAACCACAAGATATTCCGGTGACGTCGAGGAAAATGTGTCGAACACGTCACGACCTTTTCAAACGCCTAAATTTTGGCCGTGGACTGTAAAAGATGAGCTGTAATATAATTGCACAAAAAGTTATATTAGACACCTTTTCAAATGCCAAAACAAGATCCTAAGTCTACCCGTATGAAAAAACNTCTAGTTTAACTACATCTTAAAAAGTTGGAAGCCTATATTTTGTGAAGCCAAGAGTACAAAGAAATCAAAGACTTACTAATTTATCTTGAAGCCAACCACTTTAATAGTTCGCATAATAATAATAATCCAAATTCATCACTTATGTGAATGTGAGTATACCGGTAATTTAAACATGACTGCGCAAACATTACACGTATATCCTTATATCTAGCACACTTTTCAATTTCTGAATCTAGCGTAAGCATTTAAATGATCTAAGCAAGTAAATTATTGAAACATGTTTACACGGGTTCTGCATGGTACGGTTATACAAAGAAATACTCGAAGGCACAACCACAAGATATTCCGGTGACGTCGAGGAAAATGTGTCGAACACGTCACGACCTTTTCAAACGCCTAAATTTTGGCCGTGGACTGTAAAAGATGAGCTGTAATATAATTGCACAAAAAGTTATATTAGACACCTTTTCAAATGCCAAAACAAGATCCTAAGTCTACCCGTATGAAAAAACTCACAAAATGTGATTCATAATCACCTATTTATTCTTTTTTTTTAATNAGATCCTAAGTCTACCCGTATGAAAAAAACTCACAAAATGTGATTCATAATCACCTATTTATTCTTTTTTTTTAAGTGAATGCAACTTCATATTGGAACTTATGAGTCATATGTTTATAGATATGTGTGTGTATACATATATATATATATATACATATACACGCACAAATATATTTACAGTAAGTTGCTTAATAATAGTGCTATGTAGCCTGTAAGAGTATTTTATAAGTTGCAAATATTTTACTAACCACGTCATGTCGTTTCTGACACTTGTGTTGGCAGCTCTCAGTCAGTCAGACTCGTGATTAAACAAGAGTGCAGAAATATCAACAGCGAAAACTACGTCAAAACATGAAAGAAAAGCAGCGAACACCTGGTCTAAATTTAGTAATGATGCATTTATTTTTGGCAAAGTCATGTTTTTATTTACGNGCATTTATTTTTGGCAAAGTCATGTTTTTATTTACGTATATATGTTCGGTACTCATGGAATCGGAACGGGTCCGTTGACGCGACACGTAAATGTTAAGAGTATTAGAATAAAAAATATTCTAGACTGCTAACATTACTTTCGATTTTGTTATTCTGTTTTATCAGTTTTGATAAAATTATTTAAACGTCCTCACGAAANGAAATATCAACAGCGAAAACTACGTCAAAACATGAAAGAAAAGCAGCGAACACCTGGTCTAAATTTAGTAATGATACATTTATTTTTTGCAAAGTCATGTTTTTATTTACGTATATATGTTCAGTACTCATGGAATCGGAACGGGTCCGTTGACGCGACACGTAAATGTTAAGAGTATTAGAATAAAAAATATTCTGGACTGCTAACATTACTTTCGATTTTGTTATTCTGTTTTATCAGTTTTGATAAAATTATTTAAACGTCCTCACGAAATTCTCTCAACTCGCCAGGGATTCTATTTTATTACGTTTCTGTTAAGTGCAATTTTTGATTAAATTTGATTCTCTGCCATTTTATCACACCTTGAATGGTTTTCAAGATATTTACGGAAATTCGTAGTTGAAGATTTCATTATTGAACCGGAATACGAAACTGAAGTGTTGTTGGGAAGAAAATAAAAATATATAGGGGTTGTATCTAAGTAAAATTGTACGTCAGCATCCACTAATTTATTTAGTTGCGTTACGTACGCCAATAAATATTATTCAAGTATTTATTATTTGCAATTTTAGCACAATTGTGTGGTTAATATTTATATTTTTACAGATATTTCCAATACAAGAAGATACCAAAAAAATTATATTGTCAAATTTTAATATTACTTAGCGGTTTTTTTCTTCTGTTTTGTCACTTCTTAGCTCATATTAATCTGTTTAAACATAATTGCCAAATATCAAACTTGGCCTTGCGATAAATGTGCTCATTTTTGTAAGTTATTTTGTTCGAAAGTTTANTTGAAAGTTTAAAATAATGGTTGCGAATAAGCAGTTTCCTGAATGTCTTAAGCACGAATAATAGACTTTTAAAGCACTTCTTCGCAAAAATTTTAAATCTTATTTATAATTACTTTGTGTAGTATTGTGCCAATATTTTTCAATGTTCGCATGGCAAACCTATCATATTTGGAAAAATTTTTATTGTTCGTTAACGTACACCCTTAAAGGAAATATCTTAATTTTTCTATTGGAAAACCATATGGCAGTTGCCTATATTATGTCCCTTACTTTGATTATCAACCTGAGGACCATACATTTTCTTACGCNCTATATTATGTGCCTTACTTTGATTATCAACCTGAGGACCATACATTTTCTTACGCTGTTTTTATTTTAATTATTTGAATACAATTACTTTCCTCCTCTAATTTCAAGTGTATCAGAGATTACAAAAGTAGTGTTTAGAGTCGTAGTAGTTTATTTATTACGTAAAGCGTATGAAGTTGGTCATCATGAGTTCTAATTAAAATTAAAGAAATTTTGGCGCTAGAGTGTCCAATCTGTGAGCAGTGTAAAATATATACATATCTATATAAATCTATCGGTGACTGTGGTGAAGTTAAAAAATAGAAAAAGGAAGTTGCTTGAATTCTTCCTGAATTTCGTTTCCCTTTAATATAAAACAAGAACACACCAATTCCAATTTGATCTTTACCACTTAAAGCATTAATAATTTCTCTGAAATGGCTTAGGAACTGGACATACAAAACATTAACACTTCTTGCAAATCCTTCACTGGTGTACAACTCGTGAAATTTCATTTTAGGAGCGTACTGTGTAAATCGAGTACAGGTCAGCCATTATCGTAATAAAGTGCAGTATGAATGTTTCCGTTTTACTCCTGTACGTTTTTTTNAAATCGAGTACAGGTCAGCCATTATCGTAATAAAGTGCAGTATGAATGTTTCCGTTTTACTCCTGTACGTTTTTTTTAATCATATGCTACCGTTTTATAAAAATGAATTTCATTTCTGGTAACACATATTTGTCACAAGGGGAAATCTTAATTTGTGGTTCTGTCGTTCATGCGTACAAACTTTGCACTGTGCTGGAAAATACTGTAACGCAAACACATATTATTACAAGTAATTTTTTTCCTTTGGTAAATGTAGGGCCTCGAATATTTGTTGAGGTAGGCCCAAAACCAGCTTCTTCAGCATTTTGTATAAGTGTATTGATGGCAATTAATAGTATAATTAATAGTAGATGTGTGCTTTATATCTGCATGGAAATATTTGTGCTATGTTTTATTACTACATAAACTTATGCACGTAGTCTTAATATTGCGTTTTAAAATATTACGCAAGTAGGTATACAACCATCTTAAAGTATTCCATTTTAAATCGTCCTTACGCTAGTTTATGGAAAGTCGGCGGAATAAACCATACTCCCAAGAAAGGTAATGGAAATAACTTTAGTCCCCCCAGAGNGCTAGTTTATGGAAAGTCGGCGGAATAAACCATACTCCCAAGAAAGGTAATGGAAATAACTTTAGTCCCCCCAGAGACTGCAAATGACTCTATTTTTTACGTAACTAATTTGAGGAAATAAATTATATATCGCTACCACATTCTGTGTAATCTACGGCCAACTTGTTATTTTCTTCCTTCGCGAAAACTTTAATTACAACGACGGAAACATAAAAAAGCTCTGAAGACAGAGCTGGTAATGATGGAAATAATGGCAGCCATTTTTACTCCTTTTTCCCCACCCGGCGGCCATGCTGAGTTGCAGAGGCTTTTCAAACCCAAATAAAAAGAACAAAAAAATAAGAAGAAATATAGTAGGAGTAAGATATTAGATGGGGGCAGGTTGGGGTGAGTGAAGCTTTTACCCCTGAAACCCCTCCCACACGCTTGGTGACCCCCTCCCCCTCCCCCTTCAGCAAATAAAGGCCCTCTTTTCATATAGCCAACCCCTGCCTGGGGTGCGCCCACTCCTCCCAGACCAACTTTACTTCAAATCAAATTCTTTTTTATTGATTCTTCACAAGACCACCCCTTCATTTCATTTCCCCTTCTCCCTTCCCAAAAAAAATGAGATTTGCATTCTGCGTGGGACGGGGCACTGCAGGCGGGGAGGGATGCTACGGAGGAAATAAGAACGCGAGAAGTGGAAAGGGTGGTTGGATTAAAAAAGAGAAAAGTTAGAAGCGCTAAGATAGGGGAAATTTTATTTCACTGTTTTTTGTTGGGAAGTTCTTTCCTTCGTCGTCATTCAGATAACGCCAGCAGTCAAAGACATTAGACGCCAACATTTGTTATGGGTCGCCTACAGTTCGTGCGCACTTAACAGTTTTCCTTGCATCCACGGAAATGATACGTCTGATATTTAATGTTTCCTTTCTCACTTTTAACAAGAATAATAGTAAAATATATTTTNATCCACGGAAATGATACGTCTGATATTTAATGTTTCCTTTCTCACTTTTAACAAGAATAATAGTAAAATATATTTTTATATTTTTACCATCTTGACTAAAATAGCGTTCTCTACAAAGTTTAGCTAAACTTATACACCGTGATTATTTCTTTTAAAATGTTTATAATACACTACATTTAAAACTAAATTTTTTTTACGCAAATATGGTCTAATCCATTTAAGAGTCACGTAATATTTAAAAATTAAAATAATTAATTTTTTGATTATGTGTGGTTTTTAATTCTATGTACGCTTTAAAATCAAACAAAAAATTACATTTAATTTAGATAACAACAAAATTCTTTTTTAAACTGTACTATCTCTAACCCTAAATACATCGGTAAGAGTCTTTTACTTTACGTATAACAAAACAAAAACCCATTTTATAATATTTTACTTAAGAACTCTTTCTTACTAGCTATTAATCATACTCTTATTTCTTCTCCGTTTTTATTTCATATGAAATATAAATATTTAAATTAATAGACAGCACATAAGTGTAAGTATCATATTAAATAAGAAATTGTATTTTGATGCAAATGGAAGAATAAAATACTTGTGACATATTTTTTATTTAAGAAACAACCAAACATGTTTTTATTGATAAGAGATGAAAATATCGTAAAAATACTTTTAAAAGGAGAATATCTTATTTATATAACGTTACTCAATTATATTTTTATGATTNATCCACGGAAATGATACGTCTGACATTTAATGTTTCCTTTCTCACTTTTAACAAGAATAATAGTAAAATATATTTATATATTTTTACCACCTTGACTAAAATAGCGTTCTCTACAAAGTTTATCTAAACTTGTACACCGTGATTATTTCTTTTAAAATGTTTATAATACACTACATTTATAATAAATTTTTTTTACGCAAATATGGTCTAATCCATTTAAGAGTCACGTAATATTTAAAAATTAAAATTATTAATTTTTTGATTATGTGTGGTTTTTAATTCTATGTACGCTTTAAAATCAAACAAAACATTATATTTAATTTAGATAACAACAAAATTCTTTTTTAAACTGTACTATCTCTAACCCTAAATACATCGGTAAGAGTCTTTTACTTTACGTATAACAAAACAAAAATCCATTTTATAATATTTTACTTAAGAACTCTTTCTTACTAGCTATTAATCATACTCTTATTTCTTCTCCGTTTTTATTTAATATGAAATATAAATATTTAAATTAATAGACAGCACATAAGTGTAAGTATCATATTAAATAAGAAATTGTATTTTGATGCCAATGGAAGAATAAAATACTTGTGACATATTTTTTATTTAAGAAACAACCAAACATGTTTTTATTGATAAGAGGTGAAAATATCGTAAAAATACTTTTAAAAGGAGAATATCTTATTTATATAACGTTACTCAATTATATTTTTATGATTNTGAAAATATCGTAAAAATACTTTTAAAAGGAGAATATCTTATTTATATAACGTTACTCAATTATATTTTTATGATTTTTAATGATTGAGTTGTAATGCCTAAATCGAATTCCTTGAGGCAGAATCCAATTTCCACCATCTTTTTGCAGTATTCTCCACTGCATAAACACCGAGCAATTTATTATGCGTTTCATAAGTTATTATTGTGAATAAACTATGTATAAGTATGTATAGAAATCGTCTTGTAAAAATGCTGTTCAGAAGGAGCAGTCGCATTTTAATTTAGGCGAGTAACTACTTTAGAAAACATTTTAAAATGTATTTAGTGTGTTCAAATAGTAGATAATATTTTCCTTCGTAGCTCCTATTCTCAGGTTATCTTGCACGAATGTCCTCTTTATCATAAATGCAGAAAAAAGCATTATTTCTTCAACAATTAACATAGGAATCACGAATTTGTAAGAATCGTAAAGGAAGCGATCAATTCTTAATTTCGAGAAGCATGATTTCCTCTGCGACAATTAAGTTAATTGTTGACTGTTATACTCATTCATAGCCAGCCTGTTCTTTGCAACATCTCTCACATTACATCGTCACTATGGTCAATTCGGGCTTTTGTGGACTCAGACAAAAGTCAACTGTTTGAAGTTTGCGTGCGCGAGTAAGAAATAAGATACCATGCACAGTTATCTATACTTCAGCTTTATTTGCAAGTAAAAAAAACTTCTTGGGCGTGTATTGCGTCTTTACTTACGCGCAGTTAATTATTTACACATTCTTGCTCAAAAAACGACGAAAATTTTTAGTAACCGTATTAGAGTTTCATGGAACAATAGGTTTGTGACAATATTCCGTGATAGCTCGAAATTTGCTCGAAAAATTGTTCATCCTCGAGATCTGCCCTCGTGTAGAATAATTCCAGCCAAGAAAATAACATAAAGTTGTAAATAAATTACGTAAGTAAGTAACAGTACTTACGATTTGGCGCGAAGGTGACACAAACACCATTACGAATAAAGAGACAAACATAAGTGTGAGATAGAGATATATACATACACGTAAGAGTACCACTTCTCACAGGAGAGCTACCTTAGGGACTTATCCGGTGCTACTTGACGAGCGTAGCTGCCATCGGTCCAAATCCTTTTTTTTAGAGCTCGATTGCACGTTGTTTTTAAGTCAATTCATACCTGAAAAGGGCTATGGGCGTAGCTACATAATGATCCACGATTAGGTAGAGCACAACAGTATAAGATGGGGTTTATTGAACACACTATTATACAATAACCATTTACGTGACTATTAATCGGGGGAGCTTAAATGGAATAACAAAATGCTAATTAATTATATTAAGTTTAATTACCGCACGCCACTACTAATACAATCTAATTGGAATGTCTCCACCTCGTTCATGTTGCCGGAGGCTGATTCTAGGAGACGGTTAACGACGGCCGGACACTCCCATCTCCACGTCTTCTTGGTCCGCTGTCCCGATGACAAAAGACGCTGAACCAATGTTACGTTGGCCTATATTGGATATCAGGCGGGTTGTTTAATATTTTAGGCCCTGTTTACTGGCCGGTGGAGGGGGTTCTGCAACTCTCATTCGCAATGTGTTATTGCAATCACGCTCGTAACGTAGTTAAATTTTTGAAGGTGTGATCAGACAGGCCGTTCAGCTAAGGCCTGATCACTTCATAACAACGTGAAAGCCCTAGACTAAACGCAGGTCTCTGTATTATGCGTGGGGTTTGGAATAAATTACTCATAAGGCACTTCAAAGCTGTTAAAAGCGACGGTAAGTTTTTTTTTGCTGCCACTGCTAGTGGTACTATATTGATGATGATGTGATGTGATGATGTGCTGAGGTGATGATGACGTGCTGAGGTGATGAAGACGACGAGTTATGATAGCCCAAAAGCTGGTAGGAGCCCCAGAATCCCCGCAGTGATTGGATCTGTGGCGCGGGCGTACCTAAGGCGGCAATTCAGAATCTTTCTGCGGTGGATTTGCCATTTCATTCCACAGTATGAAGGTAAGCGGCCTCCTCCTACCCCTCCCACATAAACCTTTTCGTTCCATTACACATACTAAAAGCTTTAAGGCCCCGTCTACAGTCAACATGGCGCACATAACATGCTTGGCATAAAGAAGTAAAAACCTGTATTTGACATTGCAATGTCCACAACTGATATTTGGCGTGATTTACTTGCAGTTATTTTCATGGATTGGCGTTAAGATGGTCATCTCTGAGTATCTTACGCAAAGGTTTTTACCGCCGGCGAATGCGAATACGAAATGTCATAGAAACCGCTGTAATCAAGATAGCTAGCATATACGAATAAAAAATTATTTTGCTGGCACGTCATAAAAACTGCTATCATCAAGATAGTCAACTTATATGTGTTAAATTTCTTGTTCTAGCAAAAATTATTTCCTATTCGTTTAATCTTTTCTAAATGGCCAGGCAAGGTTTTTTTTTTTTTTTTTTTACGTTAACGCCGATTTTGGACGGACTGTTTCGCCTGTTGAGTAAGTAATGTTATTTAAGCCAAATCAATTGTGGACGGGGCTTAAAAATGAACAGCGGCGTCGGAAATCGAACACGGGTCCATCTGCAGTTTGGTAAAAAGCATCAACGGCTATCCGCTCCTACAAGGAGGAGGGCCAGTTTAAAACTGGGAAAAGTGAACGTGCAGACGTCTCGCGAAGAGCGGCGCTATCAAGCCAACGCGCCCAAGTCTTCCTTTGCGAGCGGCACAAAAACCACCCTGCGCGCATACCTACA
>NQII01000343.1:1597616-1622859 GCA_002778355.1 Clitarchus hookeri
TTTTATCAAATTAAAAACTCACACCCAACCTGGCGAGTGTCGCGTGTCTGTGCAATGGTGAGGAGATTCTCTTGTTTCCACAACCCCAATCCCCCGCATCGCATCACTACGTGGGAAAACGGTGAGAGGCGAGAAGAAAGCTCTTATCCTTCACCTCTCTCTCTCTCTCTCTCTAGAGAAAGACAAATGCTTGTAAATACACTGCAGTGATCATATTGTGATTGATAAAAAAATGCCTTGTTTACCGAGCTACGGGGAGAGAGCGCACACCTTAAAATCTTCTCTTGTCAAACAATTAATGTTGCAAGTACGCATCGTTAATGAGAATGAAGCATGCAAAAATTGTAGCAGAAAATTATTACTGTTTTAATTAATTTTTTTATTTAATTTTTTTTTGCAAATGGTTAGGATTATAAATTTAAACTGTGCTATGTACGTAGTGTAGATAGATATATCTAACTACGAAATTTACCATAATCACAAATGCTATAATAAAGCCCCATGCAATACCCTAGGAAATACTTGTGGTCTAAAATTGAATTATTTAACAGTCCTGAATTCATGTCAAATAATTTAATTAGGCCTATCGTCCTTAGTTTTTACTATCAATCCAACATGGGCATTTTCTTCCAATATTACATAAAACAAAACAAATAAAGACGCAATGCTATTTTCATAAGTATTAATAGTATGTTTGAAATGAACGTAAGGTTAAGAACCATCGCCTGGCAGGTTATGTCCTTCGTGAAAATGTGAGATCGCTAGATAAAGATCTAAATATGTCGAAAAAAAAAAAATTTCCCTCATAACAAATCGTGTTCAATGTAATGCATACCTCCATACAAAATTGTAGATCTTGTAGAAATCTAAGAATTTCCATAACAATTTTTCAGTGTAACAGTTATTTATTTCGAACCTGTCTAAATTAATACCATGAAACCCCAGATAAACTTTAAATAGAGGTTTAATATATAGTGTTACACTTTCACTAGTTACACATTGGCTTGATACCGTGTAGGTCAACGTATTGTACAAATCCTCACGCACCGGCGCATAACGCATGCGCTTACGTCCGACAGAGACGGAACACGCGAACATGGATAATATAGTCCATGAACGGTTACTTCCAACTTATCTCAAGCCCTGCTAAAGTTATTCTTCCGGGATATTCCTCCGCTTTACACAAACAAAACTTATTCAAGTCTACGAAATCACACCAAAGGAATAGTGCACCGCATTCGTGTGCACAAGTGTAATAATATTTTGCATAAGAACTATTTCTTACTAGCCATTACCAATACACCAACTTTCTATTTATATATTTATATTAATTATAATTAAATTGGATCATTTATAGATAAATCGTAAGAAAGAATTCAATGAAACCAAAAATTAAGTACTTTTATGTAAAAAACACTCTTGATACAATGCATATTTAGGAAACAGCCAAGCCGTCATGCATGAGGTTATTTTTCAAAGGTTTGATTCAAAACGTGTGAAGAAACCGCGAATAGACTATAGCGGACATTTTGCACACTAGCTAGCTACATCGTACGAAATGTGGCTACCGCGCATGAACCCACAACTCACCAACTCACCTTAGCAACCCTTGCGAGGAGGCAGTCGCCCGCACAATATTCCTCATTTTCGAAATTAGTTCGCTGGTGTACTGCGGTGATCAGGGCAAGGAGTGTGGATATACCTTGAAATGTAGTCGCTCGTGCTTTGTCAGTATTATTCATTGGTGACCATATTAGATTACCGTGACGTAGTGTCATATGCATAGTTTTATGTATTCCAGTTGGAGTATAACTTCAACTTAAATTATAAAGTATTTTAACAATTTTATAAACATACATTTTAGTTAATATACAGCTGTACATAGCATGATTCTTTAAAAGTTAGTATTTTAAGCGATGTACGTAATTAGACTCGAATACAAGTTAACAATGCATTTAGTGCATAGGACTTGACTTTTAGGAGACTTTGAACTTTCGATGACCGTGACCATGAAAATTCTAGAATTTCCTAACACTATTTTAAGATATTCGAAAAATTCCAAAACTTTCCATTACATTATTTTATTCTTTCTTTGCTTGTCATTGTTGGTCTATGGCCATCAAAATGGGCATTTATTGATGGCATTATTTTTTTTTTAAAAACATTTTATAATACGACAATTTAAGTGAAAAATTAGTTGTCATTTCTCATGCTGTAGCATTTACGTCCGAGGGTTGGTAGTTTTAACTGTGACCGGTATCTTGGAATTCGTCAATAACATTTTATACTCATAAAAAAGTTTTTTTTTCTTTCTAAATTTAAATGACTTTTTGAAAAAAAAATTTAATAATATTATTAAATAACTCTTAGAAAATTGCCGTATCTGGCAAAATTTANAAATGACTTTTTGAAAAAAAAATTTAATAATATTATTAAATAACTCTTAGAAAATTGCCGTATCTGGCAAAATTTAAATTTAATACAATTTAAATTATAAATTATCGCACAGTTTCGTGTTCGTGAGACGGACTTGGACCATATGCACAAGCGTACTGTCAGTTATATTTGTTTTACAATCAATAGTTACGTTAAATATACTCTTTTAATATTGTTATTTATACAAATAGCTTAGTCTGTCTGCCTGAAATATCCCTCTTAATAATTACTGAACATTTATTTCGTACGACTAATTTCACAAATTGCATATAAACTTTGCTGTGATTATCTTATCAAAAAGGGCGACTTAAAAATTTTGTACGTTTACATACATCTCGGGAACCATTAGCACAATTCATAAATTCATATCAAACTTCATATACTGGCAGTAATTACAGAAGGTATAATACATACTTATTAATATAGTCCATTCACAGTCACTTCCAACTTTACTGAAATACCTGCTAAAGTCCTACTTTCAGGATATTCCTCCACCCCGTGCAAACAAAGCTTAACCAAGTCTAGAAAATTACACCNCCTGCTAAAGTCCTACTTTCAGGATATTCCTCCACCCCGTGCAAACAAAGCTTAACCAAGTCTAGAAAATTACACCAAAGGGACATCATACCGCAATCCTGTGCACTGAGCGTAATCAAATTTTTCACAAGAACTATTTCTTACTAAGCATTATAAACACATCTTTCTTCTCTCTGTTTTTATTCATATAAATTATAAATTAATTGTTACAATTTACAGACAGAATATAAGTAAAATTTTAATTTAACCAAAAATGTGGTACTTTTGTTTTAACAGAAGTATAAAACGCTTGTGATATGTGGCACATTTATGAAATAACCAAACATGTCATACATGGGGTGATATTTCAAAAGTTTGATTCAAAAAGTGTGAAGAAACCGCGAATATACTATTGAAAGCAGTTTTTTACTTCCCTTATTTTGGCTGATAGAGCAGCCCGAAAACTGAAGCTCTGATGATGTTTCATTTCAAGAAGTTTATAAGTGATTCCCGCGTAATTAAATAGGTATTATGTAGTGTAATGGAAGAAATACGCAATTTGGAAAATACTTGAAACTCAGACACTTATTTTCAAAATAATGGCCATACATATGTGTAAGGACTGTGCATAATATCTTAAGGATAAATAAACAGATTTTTTTTCATGGACATGCTGACTGTATCTATAGATACTTTATTTCGATTATAATATCTAATTCGTGTACCAATTTGGATGAAAACGATACTTAAAAAATTAAGCTAAGGTATATAATACACTCAGGTACCATTCGCATGATTCTCGCCAAATTAGTGCTATAGAAGGCGGATACTATTTATGGAATTATGTACCTATGTTTCATAGCAATTCCCTTCCCAAACATTACGTTTACCTGGTTTCTGTGCCTCAGGAATTTAAGCCATAGATATCTCACTTGGCTTATATCCTACTCTTACTCTGTCCTTTATTGTTACATATTTTACATGCTATGAAATCATCTCGTCCCTCTTTTTCCTCTGCCCTTCTTATTACACTTACCTGCCTTGTAATTACTAATTAAAGCAGCAGTTTCTTTTTTTAAATGTTACCCATTTCTCTTTACCCCTTCTGGATGTTAAATTTTTTAAATGCCATATGGCAATTCCCTTTTTTTTTTCTTCAAACTCTTTCTCCTTTTGTAATATGTATGTTACACTTTAATATTTTTAACAACTGTTTTTGTATGTTGAAAATTTAAAAGAAAAAAGAAGTGGAATAATACCTTTCTTATACTGTATATGTTCACCTCTGTATCGTGTAACTGCATACACACACGGGCTATGATCTGAAGTAGTTTGATGACAATGAACACAATCTTTGCTAAAGAACAGTCTACATTTCTGTACTGTTTGGATATTGTGGATCTCGGCCGCGGTGGCTGAGCGGTTAGCCCGCTCGCCTTCCACCGAGGTGAACTGGGTTCAATACCTGGCTGGGTAACTNGGTCTACATTTCTGTACTGTTTGGATATTGTGGATTTCGGCCGCGGTGGCTGAGCGGTTAGCCCGCTCGCCTTCCACCGAGGTGAACTGGGTTCAATACCTGGCTGGGTAACTCCTGGATTTTTGCATGTGGGAATCGTGACGGATAATGCCACTGGTCGTTGGCGGGTTTTCTCGGGGATCTCCCGTTTCCCCTCGCTCAATAACCATAATTGGCTCTCAAGACCTCGTTGTTAAGAGACGCACAAATCTATTCACTCACTTTCAGTGGCTCGTTTGATATTATCCTAGATAAACTCGACAACTTGTAAATCGTGTGAGCCAGGGGGGCGTTGGTTTAACCCAAATCCGAATAAATGTCCGTGAAACCATAATTTAGTGACTGTGGAACTTGTGTGGTAGTCCTCATTGACGTATTGGAAGAGGTCAAATCTGTCAGGACAAACGCAAAGAAAACCAACGGGTGTAACACGGTCAGAAGAATGCGAATATAATATCCTCAGGTTCCAATCAGTTGTGGACATACGAAGAGCCGTAACATGTGCCAGTCGAACACATCATGTACCATTACAGAGTCACTTGCAGCCGGGACAGTACGTTGTTGACAAGCAGAATCCATTAATTAATTTCCCCTCCCCCTTTTTTCATGCATATTTCCATCTGCACTTATCAGTTGGAAACATGACTTATCAGACCTGATTACGCATTTCCAGTCGTCGTGAGAGCAGAGGCGGCGTTGCCGAGCCCAGACGAGGTGTATAGCTCTGCCTCATGAGGTTGGCAATAGTCCTCGGGTTGGACGTCGGCTCTTGAAGCCCGCATCATGCACGCAAGGCGCATTGCACAGTCCCCACACTGATGTTCGTTGAGACCGCTCCATTCAATTCCAAAAATATCATCCGTGGTGTTGCGCGCTGTTAGTTGGGACGAGTATTGGCAGCCGGCGCTCGTTACTTTCAGTCACAGTCTTTGGTCGAGGTTTTATCAATACTATTGTTACGATTTCTCTCTATAGGTCAGTGGGCTCAACCAGGTTCGTTAAGGGATGGAGGTTTTTATTAAATAAAATAGTTAATTATAATTTCCTCATTTTATTTACATTATCTACAAACGAAATTCTCTCGGCTCATCAACACACAATACATTGCTATCACTTGCTGTTTACAATTAATGAATTCAGTCAATACAATTTACAATTAATGTTATAAAATAATTAAAAATCAGGCCAAATAGATGTATCAAAACCTATTAATTAGGTTTATAAATTTTATGTACGTAATTTTGGCAGTTCCAATATTTACAATAACTCCGCATTACGTCTTCATTCAATTTCACGTCAGTGTAGTCGAGGGCCCACCAGTCCGCACTGTTGTAGAGTTCGTCGAGCGTCCACACGCCTTCACTCGTCGGGTAGCAGGCTCTCTCGTCCGTTCGTGCCGCAAACACCTCGTCCGCCGTCACTTCGCTATCAGCCGTCGTCGTTCGTCCTCTTCCCCAGTGTCCCTCGCCGCACTCGACTGCGTCCAGTTACTTCAGTCAGCCGATGAGGGTAAGGCGAGGTGAGTATGGAGAAGCCCTAGAGTGAAAGGGCAGGAGAAGCGAGAAATCCCCGAGAAGACTCGCCAACGGGCGGCATCGTCCGACACAATTCCCACGTGTGAAAGTCTGGGGGCGGCCCCGCCGGGAATCGAGCCCGGTTCGCCTTGGTGGGAAGCAAGTAGTCTAACCACTACACCACCGTGGCCCCTGGTGTGACTCGATGCGTGAAGAATCTTTTGGCCATGTCATCTCGACTACAATCCATTCGCAGTATCTTGACACTTTTTGAATCAAACCTTTGAAAAAATTACCCCTTGTAATACGTGTTTGACTGTTTCCTTATATGTCACGTATCACAAGCGTTTTATAATTCTGTTAAAAAAAATTTTTACTTTTGTTAAATTGGTCTTTAATTGACATGCTTTTATAAGTTGTAATATTTCAATTTTATAATTAACAGAAATAAAAACATAGATAAAATAGGCTTGTTGGTAATTTCTAGTAATAAAAAGTTCTCATACAAAATATTATTAAAGTGAGTGCGCTCGAACATAGTGCGTTGTCCCTTAGGTGTAATTTTTTAGNTAGAAATAAAAACATAGATAAAATAGGCTTGTTGGTAATTTATAGTAATTAAAAGTTCTCATACAAAATATTATTAAAGTGAGTGCGCTCGAACATAGTGCGTTGTCCCTTAGGTGTAATTTTTTAGACCTAGTTAAGCTTTGTTTGCATGAGGCGGATGACTATTCTGATGGTATAACTTTAGCAGGGCTTCATAAAAGTCGGAAGTAATCATGAATGGACTGTATGTAGGCCTCAACGTGCCTCTGTGTCATTGGTGCTGAGTGCGCGTGACGTGGAGACGACGGGCGACGAAGCAGTGACCAGCTAGTGTAGTGTGCGACTATCGATATTGGCTGGCTGAGCTTTAATTAAGTGGGACTTGTTTTGTGAGTCACGGACATTTTAATGCTGTGAATGTATGTCAGTGGATATTTTTATGGGGTATTTGTAATTGGCGAGAGAATTTTAAGTCATTGTAGATAGTATAAGGACATTGATTGAGATTTTAATTCTAATTGTATCATAAAAATTGTACTCACTGACAATAATTGTTAAAAGTAGGGATATGCAGTTATGTTTTGTAAATAATATATGTAGGTATTTTATACCTCTGTAAACAAAGCAGGAAAATAATTTTATTTCTTTTATTTTATTAGAGCTCCATCCATTACGAACTTGGGCGCAATGTGGCAACTTGTAACAGTATTTGGTTTTAAAGGGAATGCTAATGCTGAAAAATACGTGCCTATAAGGAAACATGGAGACGATCATGCTCATGGCCAAGCCCAAGCATATTGTGGTTCAATAATGCGATAATGGTAACAGTTTAAAATTTAACTTATATAATTAACAAAGTGACATTTATAGAATTACTGTGTCTAAACGACAGCAAATTTCTAATACTTCTTCGGATATGAAAACATAAATTTGCTATTATCTCTCGGCTGTAGGATTTCCAATAGTTTATTTATTTTATGCGGCTGGTGCCAAAACAAATTTGAGCGAAATAAGTTTACCATTCAGCTAATGGTTTGCTCACCGAACATCCAACAATTGCAAAAGGAAGTCTGTGATATTGAAATGTTCATGGCAGAATATGCAAAGATCGTCGGGATTGCATATTTGCCTGCTAGGAATCTGATAAATCCTAGGAAGCTGCCACATGTCGCTAAGCGATAGGAAAGTAAGCCAATTGCTAAATGTAACTCAGTGACTTTATTGCTCGCAATTCCGACGGCGGACCCCGAACGGCATAAATAACAAGCGATTCGGCGCGCCTTACACCCTATGCCTCTGACAGCCCTGTAATATGGGCTCTATGAAACACCGTCATTTGCACGTACGGGCTGTCTCGTCCATCTGCTCGCCACACCTATCGCGTGTTAATTCCATCTGGCAAGTACAAGGAGTGCCACTGTTCTGGAGATTATTTAAATAAACCACGCGAATACTGGCAGCAGTGGTCCTGTACAGCACAACTGCATGCGAATGCGCAGTTTCATGGAACAAAAATAATCTGCATACCATTTATTTACACGCCCATTAAACAGATTTAATTTTTGACAAATTACATTTACAGAGTACGACCATTTTTATGGCAATAAGTGTAAATCAAATTTTTGTTGAATCTTGCTGACACACACATTTGCTAATTAATATCTTAAACAATTATATATATTACTTATAATAGCATGCAATACTTAATTTATATAAATATCAGTTTATAACGCATCACAATATATTTCATTCTACAAATAAATTATTTGAAAAATATTTCAGTTGCAGGAATCTTTTCGGGTCGGTTTGAAAATACTTATTATTNATTCTACAAATAAATTATTTGAAAAATATTTCAGTTGCAGGAATCTTTTCGGGTCGGTTTGAAAATACTTATTATTCATTTTCTTTTATTTATTTTGCCATGAAATGCAAAATTTCAGCAACTATGTTCACCAAAATGGTTTTTTGACTTATTTAAAAAGTAACAGCATCTTATATTGTGAAAAATTACTACCTCACTATAGCAGCAGACACTAAACTTACGTTCAATGAGTTTTTTAGTATGCGACCTTCCTCTCCGAAATTATGTACACGTCAGTAGTAATACTTGATTTTGGTGGTGTTGAATATATAAGTACCGTATTGTTTACAGCGTTACAAATTTCCCTTATTTTTTTTCAATCTTTTTTGTGGTTCAGTAAATTCGAGCTCAACAATACAGGATTTCATCGCAGATAATCCACGTTTGTCGTCGCCACAAACGGGTTGCAAACTAAATAATACCAATTAATATTCTGTAATATTTTCTAATTACTTTTTAATATCTGTATTACAAGAACAAATAATTGTCTATGGTTAATCTTTGTTGATCTTGTCTTCGTGAAATAGGCCGAACGTGCAGTAGGGATTCAGATGGTGTTGTTCACCACCGCATATCGTGCATGTGCGTCACTGTAGCAGTTGCTGAATTGAAACTTTTTTCTCTACGCTACACATCTGGTTTTCAACATCATGCGAATACTGTGTCAAAAACAATTACAAAGTTAACAAAACCTTGACTATACGAGCCCAGTACAACACCAAGTAAATGGAAAATATCTCGCGTACTAAATTTCCCCTGCCGTTTTTGTATGGGATTCATGTCATAAAAAGGATGAGGCAAACGTGAAGGTTCAAATGAACAGTATAATAGTACAAAGAACGATGAAGAAAAAGAAGGCGAAGGAAGATCATAAAGTTGCAATAACAATTATATTACGGAATTTCGTAAGTTAAATGGAAGGCTCTGGAGAAACCCATTTTATTATTGNAAAGTTGCAATAACAATTATATTACGGAATTTCGTAAGTTAAATGGAAGGCTCTGGAGAAACCCATTTTATTATTTGATTTTTTTACTGGGGGACATTTTTCTCAATTTATGTTTTAATTGTGTTAGTACTCTCGACTCTGAACTGTATAATGCTGAGTATCCAATTTATTTATATATATATAATATACAGTGACTCACATTAATATTTGGCCACCTATGATTATCGCAGTTTCATAGCCTTATGTTACATTAGTAATGAAGATAAACATAAATTATATTGCACAATCATTCTTGTGTGCTTTAAATGATATATAGCGGTAGCCAATAATGGAAATGAGCAATGCAACTTAACAAACAATATGATTTTGTTATCTCATGCTGCATAAGTACGCCACTTTAATATTCGGCCATCATCATTCAAACACAAACATAATCCTCTTTGAAAANCATAAGTACGCCACTTTAATATTCGGCCATCATCATTCAAACACAAACATAATCCTCTTTGAAAACTAAACACACTGTTTTTTAGTACCTGGTAGCATGGCCATTCTGTTTAATTACTTCTCGCAGGCGTTGTGGCATATTAGCAATTATATTCCTGGTACATTCGGAGCCAATCTTACTCCATCATTCCTTGAAACTTTTCTCGAATTCTTTTGTGGACCTAATTGTTGTAGTACGCAGTCTTCTTGTGAGTTCATCCCACAGATTTTCTATCCCTAAGTCCAACCCACTAACTCCTCCACACAATTACTGAAAGGGACAGTTATACAAAAGCCAGCTCCTGACAATATATGACTTTTGTTTTGGGTCATTACCTTGGTAGAACTTCAACGTGTTCCTAATGCCCAGCTAATCATCNTGACAATATATGACTTTTGTTTTGGGTCATTACCTTGGTAGAACTTCAACGTGTTCCTAATGCCCAGCTAATCATCCCTCTTGTGTAGGTTTGCTGTCAGGGTGTTGAGATGGTCTTCCTTTTTCATTGTTCCATCTACACGTACAGCCTCTCCAGCACCTGCCGTAGACATACAGCCCCAGATCATAATACTACCTCCACTGTGTTTCACAGTAGGTTGTGTGTTCCAAGGTTTTAGCTCCTAATTTGGCTTGTGCCATACTGTTACCCTGCCACATCTGAACCAAACACATTCAATTTCGTCTCATCAGCAAAAATAACATCATTCTACCAATTTTCATCTTTGTTAGCGTGGTCTTTGGCGAACGTTAGTCGTTACTTCTATTTGCCTNAATAACATCATTCTACCAATTTTCATCTTTGTTAGCGTGGTCTTTGGCGAACGTTAGTCGTTACTTCTATTTGCCTCATTAATGAAAGGCTTCTTTCTAGATACCCTGCTAGTATATCCTGCTCTTCTGATAACTCGTCGTATGGTTTCTGAATGGACGTTCTTTCCGCATTCTTTGAGTACCTCCGTTGTAAGTTTGTAAGCACTAATTTTCGGACCTTTCTTTATTTCCTGATTACGAGACGTTCTTCTCTCTCGCTTAGTTTTTCTTTGGCTGTCGTTTTTGAGGTACCGAATCTATTCTGTCTTCCTTCTTAAACCTTCTTATGATGTCTCCAACAGTGCACCTCGGCAGATTCAAGTGCTCCGCAATTTCTCGTTAAGATTTCTTCTTTGCATGATGAAAAATGACCAGCTGCCGCTGTTTAAGCGTTGTATTCCTACCCTACGTCCCATTTTCCTAATTGACGCAGTCAGCAGAGCTACCCAATAGAACCTCTCAGCGCAGAGAGCTTGCAGGGAATGAAACGAGGTACGAACGCAATGTGCATCATGCCTGTGCCAAGCGTCCACCATATCTGGCCGAAAATTAAAGTGGCGTACTTATGAAGCACGCGAGGACAAAATATTGTGTTTCAATAACTTACACTGCTCATTTCAGTTATTGGCTACTATTGCATTTCATTTAAAGCACACAAGAATAATTGTGCAAAATGTTTAATTTTTATCTTCATTTCTAATGTAACATAAGGTCATACAACTGCGATAATCATCGGTGGCCGAATATTAATGTGAGCCANTGTAATCAAAAACATATTAATGTAATAAAGCCATTCCTGTGAAAACACATACGTCGCTTACTTGTCTTGGGGATTTGTCATAATTGCAGACAATTTTTGTGTTATTTATTCGCAGAGTAGTCGTGTATAGTTCCCGTAGTGTCAACGTGCGTTATTACAGTGTTTGGTATTTAGTCGGTAAGATTGGAAAGTTTGGAATTTTTTTTCCAAGGCAGCAAATAAGTTGCATTAGGCATATTAATTGCTCCGCTTGTAAACCAAAATTATGCCGGGGGGAGGGGAGGAGGAGGGTAAGAGACAGTTTATGTACAAAACCAACGTAAACTTTCATCCGAAACCGGCTCGCACATCCATTGATTACCTGGGATTGTAATCTAAAATGTTGCTGTAAAAAGCCGTTTTAACGGTCTCAGTCGCGGACATCTAATGTACACATTTAGTCAACACCCGGATTTAATTGTAACACAAATGTTCCGTCGTTGTGACGTTGGCTGACGAAACCTCTGGATTCTGAAGGCATAGCGTGTAGCGCAGCCAAACAAGTGACGATGGAACTTAACTGATCTATTTAAAGGACACAGATTAAAAAGTTTTAAATATTTCATTGGGAGGATGAGGGGTGAGTGGATGATAGCTACCGACAGCAGTAAAAAATTAGCTCCAGCAGGCGATCTGGCTACCAGTTTCAGAATCAACAGCTTCGTTGACATTAGTTGCTGCCGCAATTCTCCTTCAGCAAGGCGGGCAGAATAGGCAGCCATCTTTCAGTGCAGCGGCGTAGTTCGTTCAGACTGTTGAGTGATATGTCGCAACTTATCACGTCATACATTTTACCGTTGTTTAACAATATTAATATGTCAAGAAAAAAATTAAACCTTTCTGTTGCATACTTAATGCAGCGTTTAAATCGTGAGCCTGAATTCTCGGTACGTAACTCGCGCAACGGCCTGGTGAAGGAAACCCGGCAATGCCCAAGAGATGAGCGAACCCCATCACTTCACACACGCGCGCGCGCGGGGCCGCGGTGGCTGAGAGGTTAGCGTGCTCGCCTCCCGGATTTACGCATTTGGGAATCGTGCCGGACGATGCCACTGGTCGGCGGGTTTTCTCGAGGATCTCCCGTTATCCCCGTCCTCTCGTTCCGGCGCTGCTCCATACTCACCTCAATTACCCTTATCGGCTATCAAGACCTCGCTGTTAAGAGCTGCTGAAATCTCTCCACTCACCTTCACGCGCGCAAGCACGCACTTACGCGAAAAATTTAAAAAATTCTGAAGTTCTGTTACAGAAATGAAACACGTATCCTCCGGGTGAAAAATAACACTTGCCACTCCACAGTAAAGGTGGTTGTGGCAGCTTGTATTACATGGAATATACGCGCACATGCTTCATGGAACATCCTGCGCTGCAGTACCCATTGACTTAACATGACGCGAGATGCTAAGTCAGACGGATGCAAGGTGTTATGTTGTGATCAGGCCTTAGCTGAACGGCTTGCCTGATCACACCTTCAAACATTAAACCTGGAAACGAGCGGGATTGCAACACCACCAATTGGTCGTCGACCCTTGCGAAAGTAGACAGTTGCAGAAATCCCCTCCACCGGTTACTGAGCGGGGCCGCAGAACCACGCGCTTGATATAGGCCGGCGTAACACCCGGAACAGCGTCTTTTCGTATTTTGTGCTTTGGGCGTCGACCCGACCAGCGAAGCACACCAGGAAGATGGGTGTGTCCGGCCGTCGTTAACCGTCTCGTAGAATCAGCCTCCGGCAACATTAACAAGGTGATGACTCTCCAGTTAGGTTTAAATATAATGGCGTGAATTAAATGTAATAAATAATCATCTTGGTATTCAATTTAAAGCTCCCCCGATCAATGTTCATTTAAATAGCAACTGTATAATCTTCATGTAATAAAACTCATCTTATACTGTTGTGCTCTACCGAATCATGAGTCATTATTGAGCTACGCCTCCAGCAAATTTCACGTACGAATGGCTTAAAAGCTAGTTCGTAACAAATGCATGGAGAGGAATGTAGAGATTTGGGTGGCTCTCAACATCGAGGTCTGGATAGCCGAACCAGGTATGAACTTTCTGAGGATGGCAGGGGTGCCGCTGCTGTTCCTGTATTACGTTCCACGCAGTACTGTGCGCGTCACCCATCTCACGTCCCAATGTTCGGAGTGGAGCGTACGTTCCACACCCCTTGTNGCGTGAATTAAATGTAATAAATAATCATCTTGGTATTCAATTTAAAGCTCCCCCGATCAATGTTCATTTAAATAGAAACTGTATAATCTTCATGCAATAAAACTCATCTTATACTGTTGTGCTCTACCGAATCATGAGTCATTATTGAGCTACGCCTCCAGCAAATTTCACGTACGAATGGCTTAAAAGCTAGTTCGTAACAAAGGCATGGAGAGGAATGTAGAGATTTGGGTGGCTCTCAACATCGAGGTCTGGATAGCCGAACCAGGTATGAACTTTCTGAGGATGGCAGGGGTGCCGCTGCTGTTCCTGTATTACTTTCCACGCAGTACTGTGCGCGTCACCCATCTCACGTCCCAATGTTCGGAGTGGAGCGTACGTTCCACACCCCTTGTGCTGTACCAAACCTACAGTACGTGTTTGTCGAACCATGGCATCGGGGTTAGATGCTTAACTGCCACCCTCCACGCGCCGAGTTCCGTTGCCGGGTCGGGCAAGGATGTTTACCCATGTTTGCAGGCTCCAAGGTAATGTTAGTACTTTACGTTATCACATTAAATGTAGTGCATTCTTCCACAACCTCCCGACCGTTGTCGTATTCGACTGTAATAGGCACCCCAACGCTCTTTTGTTGATATCTTTCGACAGAAGCGTTTCCAGGCCAAGTTTACTATTTTAATGGATTCTAGTACCCTTCTCCGTCATCCTTGGAAGTTTATTACATCATCCCGGATAAATTATGTATATATTTCGCTGTAAAATATATACATCCTGTATATATTTCTCTGTAAAATAAGAACTTTTTTATTGAAATAAGCTTGTTTAAGAACGCTTAAGGCCAAACATGTTTGTATTTTTACTGTTTATGTATTCTCGTAAAGACCCATGAAAGACTTGAATATTAGTTTTAAAAAATAAATTTAATACTTACTATGTGGGCTAGGACAAGTATATCACAATTTGGGCCAAACACAAAACTTTACACACAAATAAAAAGAATTTCCCATTTGCCGCTAGCTTAAAAGCGACCTCGTTGGAGCACCAGCGCACCTTATGACGGAAATTTTCCCTATGCCAAAATCTCTCATTATAGGAATCTCGTTTGGTTCCCAGCCTCGGTAAAGCTTAGTGATGACTCATGAGCAATCAGCTTTCAAAATCACGTCCAAATAGCTTTCATATTTAAAGATACTATTTACTTTTATTTGCGTATTTATAAACTAAGAAAATCTTTACGCCATGGGGCCGCGAGTGGTTAGACTTATTTGCCTCCCACCCGGTTCGTGTTCGATTCCTGGTGGGGTCGCCCCCGGATTTTTGCATGTTGGAATCGTGCCGGACGATGTCGCTAGTCGGCGGGATTTCTCGGGGATCTCCCGTTTCCCCCGTCCCTGCATTCTGGCGCTGCTCTATACTCACCTGGCTTCACCCTCATCGGCTCTCGAGACCTCGATGTTAATAGCCGCACAAATCTCTCCACTCACTCACTCTTTACGCTACATTAATCATTGCGCATTTCTGCTTGCTTTGTATGAAGACTTGCATTTTTTTTCGACATATGATTGACTTGACACTTAAGCGCAAGCCGCTGCATCTGCCATCTTATACATTATTGATTACTTGATGTGGTCTTTACCCAGAAAAGAAACAACAAATGAAAAAAGTTTCAGGAATCATGACATACAGTTACCCAAAAAGGATTCGTCTGACTTTATTCACATAACATTATGACATTATTGTAAAAACGGTATGCAAGACAAATAATTAACTACCTACGTGGGCTGTTCAGAGTCAGTTTCTGTCTTCTTAAATAATGTTAACTTTTACTAATATGTTCGGTTATTTACAATCGANTGGGCTGTTCAGAGTCAGTTTCTGTCTTCTTAAATAATGTTAACTTTTACTAATATGTTCGGTTATTTACAATCGGAACAAGAACTTTGTAAGTCTTGTCGACCTTGACGTCAAAAAATTTTCTTCTAGGCAAGAAAGTGCCATGACTCATTCGCAGTAGACTCCTTTCATGTGGTGTACGAGGGACGAAAGAAACTGGCTTTCTTTTAAGTGAAAAANATGACTCATTCGCAGTAGACTCCTTTCATGTGGTGTACGAGGGACGAAAGAAACTGGCTTTCTTTTAAGTGAAAAATTTTGCGGCAGTCTTGGCCAAAATGGGACGAAAAAAAAGAAAATGAAGAAGAAAGGAAAATTACAGTAAGGAGTTCCCGAAAATAATATCCCTGCAAAGATGTAGTGGAAATAATAAACCGACCCATCAGTAAAATTAAGACCATCATCTACGGGATTCATTACACTAAAAAGTATCACAAGAAAGCAAGAAGTGTTCGACCCTCTAGTCTATGCAAAGGAATAAAACGAAATATAGAAAAGTTAAAGTACACCCGAAACTGAGTACTCCAAAGATTACAGTTGGCTTTGAACGGGAATTAGGACAGTATGTCACACCATAAGCGATGCAAAATGTGCTTCATAAAACTGGAGTAATAGCCGAACAGCCCGAAGGAAACCCTGCATCAGCGTGACGAACAGCCGAAAGCAACTTGTGTATGCTAGGGAACATAAGAACGACAGCCATGAGCACTAAAGGAAGGTCGTATTTACCGATCATAGTAAGTTCAATCTTTTCAAATCAGATGGATGAATAATAGTTTGGCGGAGAAAAAACTGTGAACTAGTCACAACAAATCTCACAGCTACAACGAAACATGGTAGAGCTTCCGCACTTGTTTGAGGGTGTATGAGAACTAATTATGTAGGCGAGTTGTATTTCATCAATGGTTTCTTGACCACAGATTGAAGTCTCACATTCTCAAGAGTTTCAGCGATATGGGCCTTACTGGAGAATACGTCTTCANTTTCTTGACCACAGATTGAAGTCTCACATTCTCAAGAGTTTCAGCGATATGGGCCTTACTGGAGAATACGTCTTCACTTAAGATAACGATCCTAAACATACAGCCCTAAAAAAACTGCGGTTGCTATACAACACGCCCCACTGGTTGGCAACGACTCTACAGTCGCTGGAAATCCCATTAATTCTTTGTGGAATATTCTAGAATAAATTATACAAAATCACAACATGTCGAACAAAAATGAGTAAGAAGGCCCCTAAAAATGTTTGATGCCTTGCCATAAATTTTCATTATGAATATTTGTAAGAAAAATCAAAGACGGAATTTACTACTATCCCCTTAAACGGCCCGCCTACCTGGTGCCTGAACTGCGTTGCAACCTATTTAAATACTGTTTTTTCTAACGAAATTACTAAACGCGTCCCCACTATGTTTACATACAAAAAGAAAACAAACCCGAGATAATGACGGAATAGTATTCAAAAGTTAGCATGCAAGCTAAAAATATAATTTTGGAGCCCTCAAACTAATAAGACTGCCATATCTTAAAACAAACTACCCGGACCCAAGAAAAACTATACGCTAGGCGTCTGTACTAAACTTGCTACAAATACACCAATAAAATTATATGGTCACCGCTTTAAGTCCCATAGGTACAAGCAGTAGGACGAAAACACTGCACACTGCATGCCAATTCAGAGCCCTGCGCTTAGAGGCGATTGCGCACTTGATGCGCGTGGTAGTGTTGACCTTCTCGCTCTCGTGTTTCTCGACCTCAAATGCGGAAAACTGTTCCAAGTAGACGGTCCCATTTAAAATTTAATTTTCCTATATAAATCACGTGTAAACCAAATAAATATATTTATATACTAATAGATGGGTATTTTTTACCTCGGTAATTCATAAATAAAATTATTTATCATTTATCGTATAACTATTTTTAAAAATAAAATCATTTTCATTGTAAAAATTTTACGAATAATATCTTAGGGCTCTTCCTTAAACGTTTTTCATATTCAGTCTCAACTAAATGTTTCCATGAACGCTCCGAAAACCTGTAAGAGAATTTGGAGTGTAACATGACATGACAACATTTTTGATTTCCCTATAACCCAGTCTGTTCGCTGATGTAATTATGTAATTTATTATCTGAGATAAATATAAAGTTTCCGGTACCAAATACACTCAAGAGCCAAAAAAACTGGTACACCTCCCTAATATCGTGTAGAACCCTCCAAGGACGCAGAAGTGCCGCAAGACGACGTGGCATGGACTCGACTAATGTCTGGTGGTATGCAGGAGGCAATTCACACCATGAATCCTGCAGGGCAGTCCACAAATCCAATCTGCGCCAATTTGATTGGCCTGCAAAACACCCACAAGTGAATATTTCGCGCAAACCGACTCTACTGCACGCATTCCGTCTTTAGCACTAACTGCCTCAACATAATCGCCTGTGGAATCAGTACCCGTCGATGCAACAAGAGGTATTGGTTGCAAAGCTTGCTGGCTTCCAGTAGACAAGCCCTTCAGGTTTCTCGGCACTTTCCTTCAATATATCGCCTTGCATTAACTGCACGGACCAATGCCATAATGTTTCAGCGGGCGAAAAGGACTCTTCGTAAAGGTGGTTCTCTCATGTTGACGAGCATTTTGACCGTAGATGAAAACTCGATTGCAGAATCGACACCGGCAATCTGGCAGTGATGATGCAGGTCGCAGCTCCATGTTCGTTGAGGTCAAAGGCAGGCCTTCGTATTCACAATTCATCTTCGTGATATGATGAGAGAGCGCTTCCAAATAGATGTTCTCCTCACGGTATCAGAATAACAATTAACTTTTCTTTGCAGCAAAACTTGTCTCGTCATCAGCATTTAGAGCTGATAGCCGTTTATTTTGAAGTTCATTGATTTCACGCGAAAGTCTTGCAATCTAAAAATGTTTATATAGCCGCCATATTGAAAATGAGTGTCTGACTTGCTTAAAATATACCAATTTACATGGTCTGNCTAAAAATGTTTATATAGCCGCCATATTGAAAATGAGTGTCTGACTTGCTTAAAATATACCAATTTACATGGTCTGCAGTAGTATTACTTGTTAGCCAAATTTGATATTAATAGACTGATTTGTTCCCGATATATGACATGAAAACATTATTCTGTATGCAACGCTATCTTACAAAATGCCGGAATGAAATGTTTCATTATGGGCGTATTTTATGTCTGTAATATATACTTATAGCATACAAAGTTTGGTCGAAATTGGTCAAACTGTGTGGAAGTTATAATAAATTAGCATTAAATATTTATGTAAGCGCTATTTTGAAAATAATTGCCTTATCTATTAAAATAGCATACGTTGACGTGGCCTACCATAGCATTACTTACACGCCCAAATTGGTGCGGATCTGTTGAGTAGTTTCCGAGGTATGATCTAAAAGCTTAATTTTTCGTGTAGTGCTATCTTGCAAAATGGAGGACCAATAACAATATCCCTCGATAATTTCAGCTCTAACATGATGTACTGGCAACACACCAAACGTGGTCTAAATCGGTTAAATGGTTGCCGAGATATGACAACGACCTACATTTTAAAATAACCATAATTTAGAAAACAAGCATTCAAAGTGGCGGAAGCTCATAAAAGTCAGGTGTACTTACTAAGTACTATATGTGTACCGAGTTTGGTGAAATTCGGTTCACGTGTTCAAAAGTTTTTAGGGGGCCACACAGCGTACACACACGGACACACACACACCTACATACATTCACATACACTCTGACAGGAAAGTGATCTCATAAGCCTTTCTTTTCTTCGGTAAGTAGGCTAAAAATAAAATATTAGGAATATTTGTGCCGGGAGGTGTTATATATATATATATATGTGTGTGTGTGTGTATATATATATATATATCACTAGACAGTGTAATGTTGTAACAACATTCAATTCACTTTTACTGAATGTACATCATATTGATGGGTGTTGCACTTCGTAAAAACATACCAATTTATTAAGTAAACATTTCATAATTACACATAGGCCTACATGTATTTGAAAAAAAAAACAGAATGACACCCTGCTATATAGTAACACAGATTTAATACTTATCATTCCCTTGCTGATGGAGTACTTTAAAATCTTGTTAAAAAGACACAATTCTTTTACTCGCATTTGCCGTAAATGGGAAATTTTGATTAACGATAGTCTTGCAGTCAAGATGAGATGTTACTGCCCAATTCACGCCTGTTTTATTGAGTTCCTGGTTATTTTAAGTGCTGCTATATACTTTCTAATNTGAGATGTTACTGCCCAATTCACGCCTGTTTTATTGAGTTCCTGGTTATTTTAAGTGCTGCTATATACTTTCTAACGGCTATTCGCTTTACACAACAATTCGTTCAGTAAAAAGCCTGTAATCATTTTTTTTTTTTTAATTCCTAAGATATCTATGCGGCATAACAGTGATTCCAGTTCACTTTCTGATGAGCTAAGAATATNTGAGATGTGACTGCCCAATTCACGCCTGTTTTATTGAGTTCCTGGTTATTTTAAGTGCTGCTATATACTTTCTAATGGCTATTCGCTTTACACAACAATTCGTTCAGTAAAAAGCATGTAATCATTTTTTTTTTTAATTCCTAAGATATCTATGCGGCATAACAGTGATTCCAGTTCACTTTCTGATGAGCTAAGAATATNTTTTTTTTTTTAATTCCTAAGATATCTATGCGGCATAACAGTGATTCCAGTTCACTTTCTGATGAGCTAAGAATATTGTTTACTTCTTCATGCATTAGAAACGTTGGAAATTTTTTGGGGAGCCCGTTAAATTCTTTAAAGGCTTTCTTTGCAGTATGATATGCAGTACTCTCGAGTATCTTTCTTGAGTGGTTTTATGTCTCTGAAAATTATTTTCAACCATAAGACTAATCACTTTTCAAGTTCAATCTTGAGCTAAAACAACAACATATGTCATAAATTTGACAGCTGATCAAAAACTCTGAAATGATTAATTCAACACTTGCAAACTGCATGCCACATTCTCTGTCATTTGGAAGTTAGTTTATAATTTCTTCTTGCGTGCTACAAACCTAAATAAATAAATGATAATTTTGTATGGTATTATTTAAACAGCACTTAAATGTAATTTTGAAACGACATTATCTTAGTAGTTAGTACGGATATTTATAATTTATTTCGCTTATTGATTGTACCTTATTTATAAACATAAGTGAACTAGGCTTATCGGTCACCATGGCATGTTACGTGCGGTGATGTTTCATGTCCGATCCACGATATGACCCAGAATTTCAGTTCGGAATTGCTACCAGTTTGTGCCGTTACATTTAGCCTTTCATAGCCTTTGTGATGAGTGAAAACCAGTAANTCAGTTCGGAATTGCTACCAGTTTGTGCCGTTACATTTAGCCTTTCATAGCCTTTGTGATGAGTGAAAACCAGTAATTTATACTGTTTTATCAGTCGGATCACACAAATATTGCGTACAAAATTAACTCCGAACCAGGAATGCAGCTGCTNAATTTATACTGTTTTATCAGTCGGATCACACAAATATTGCGTACAAAATTAACTCCGAACCAGGAATGCAGCTGCTGTACGCATTTATCATGGAAATTTTATATTTCATTTTATCATGTCCTAAAAACTTTAATTTCCGTAAAAAAAAAAGTATATTATTATAGCTAGTATGAACTTTTCACGATTACACGTCTGTTTGATTAGATAAAAGGCCTAGTGTTATATAATTATTAGGGCTTGGTATGTTGTCTTCGACATTGAAATTGGATTACGTACTTGAAATATAAACTGCTTTCTATTGCTGATAAACCATTTACAGTGCCAAGGCCAGTTTAATAATCAACATTTTAAGACATTGCATACATGATATTTATTTTATTGTTAGACTAAATTTCTGCTATTCGTATTGGCTTCACTAAATAAACAAACAAACAAATNACATGATATTTATTTTATTGTTAGACTAAATTTCTGCTATTCGTATTGGCTTCACTAAATAAACAAACAAACAAACAAATAAAGTCGTCTCTTAAGTATTCGGTCGTGAGAAAAGTAGTTGAGATATTCTCAACAAACCGCATTCTCTACAAAATGATAGCTNGTCTCTTAAGTATTCGGTCGTGAGAAAAGTAGTTGAGATATTCTCAACAAACCGCATTCTCTACAAAATGATAGCTGTATTGTGTGTGGAGAGGTTTGGGCGGCTCATAACATCGAGGTCTTGAGTGCCGATGAGGGTGAAACGAGGTGAGTATGGAGTAGCGCCGGGATGCGAGGGCGAGGGACACGGGAGATCCCCGAGAAAACCCGCCAGCCAGCGGCATCGTCCGGCACGAATCCCATCACGTGCGAGAATCCGGGAACGACTACGCCGCGAATCGAGCCCTGTTCGCCTAGGTGGGAGGCAAGTAGTCTGACCACTACACCACCGCGGGCCCAATGATTGCTGTAGTAAGCCTTCTAAAATATAGCATTTATTAGTTTGAGCACTTACGACAGAAACATATCGTTTTCACAACATCAAACGCTACAATAAAACTCGAATGTTAGTGCCCTGCATTCATAGTGCATGATAATTTGGATGTCACTTTGAAAGATGGTGTGGTATATTTCAACTATGGCGTCAAACATATAAAAAGNTAGTGCATGATAATTTGGATGTCACTTTGAAAGATGGTGTGGTATATTTCAACTATGGCGTCAAACATATAAAAAGATATTTTCTTCTTAGAAATGTTTTGTTATTGTTTTAATAACTACAATTTTGACAGTTGAAAAGTTATTTCTTTGTTTTATGCTAAATATTCTTACAAAAAGTATAAAAGTTTTGCAAAAAAATATACACGGAAACTGGAAAAGACATCGTGGTACTAATATATTTTAACTGTTTTATATTAACAAACTTTGCAAACATGCCCTTGCAAAGTTAAATGCATCACCAATAGCTATCCCTTATCTTGGACATCCGTACACCGCCAACTAAATCACAGTTACTTTTTATCCATAAGACTGTATTCTATTCTACTTTAAAAAAGCAAAAGACGCTGATATTGAACTATTAGTTTTTAAGCGTTTCATATTTAAAAGGCGTTATAAACATATAAGATCCACTCGTTGGGACAGCGGTTCTGTTTCTGATCCAATCTCATTTAATTGGCATGAACAGCGCATTGAATTCAGGCATATGTTGTAATTGTATTATATCATAAAAGCTCAAAATTGTTACGTTAAGTTCAAAAGCACTGGCTAATTGCCATTTGTCCACTTGTTATATTAATCACAATATTATTCATTGATTTCGAAAGACCGATTGCATCGCAAAGAGCTCCTACGTGGAAATCTTTAAAACTACCTAATACCCTCCACCACACTATCGTGTAGTATTTCATCGAGCCTTTTTAAGCACTAATAAATTTACATTCATATTATTGGAAGATGAGTAACTCTTTTTCTCCGCTTACGCGCACGCTAAACATACTATATCACTCGTATGTAAATATATCACTTTTTTTTAATTAGAAAAATCATTTATGATTTTCTGTAGCTATATCTTTGCTGGGAGTTTATATACGATTTTCTCTTTCCACCTCAAGATACGTTTATCAAATTAGTAAGTCATTTTTCACACAGTGCTCTCCTGTCATGGATACCTTAGCAAGCATCTTGAATTATGAAGTAGGTATTAATCATTTTTAATAAAACATTACTACTGAAAGAAAACAATATTTGTAGTATGTTATCAATTTACAATCTAAAATATGCGCATACTTTTCTATGAATGTTTTGATCTAATTAGTTACTAGCGGGGAACATTTGGAACAACTTNGTAAATATATCACTTTTTTTTAATTAGAAAAATCATTTATGATTTTCTGTAGCTATATCTTTGCTGGGAGTTTATTTACGATTTTCTCTTTCCACCTCAAGCTACGTTTATCAAATTAGTAAGTCATTTTTCACACAGTGCTCTCCTGTCATGGATACCTTAGCAAGCATCTTGAATTATGAAGTAGGTATTAATCATTTTTAATAAAACATTACTACTGAAAGAAAACAATATTTGTAGTATGTTATCAATTTACTANCATTTTTAATAAAACATTACTACTGAAAGAAAACAATATTTGTAGTATGTTATCAATTTACTATCTAAAATATGCGCATACTTTTCTATGAATGTTTTGATCTAATTAGTTACTAGCGGGGAACATTTGGAACAACTTTGCACCAAAAACTTCCGAGATCTCAAAACATATACAAGTGCATATACACTAACGTTTGCGAAAAATGCAACACCAAGAAGGATACATGTGATTGAAATGAACTTTATACCACAGTTTAGGTACATGCTAATACACAATTCATTAGTATTACAGAACTGTACATGATCTCTGTCACTGAGAATTCAGTATGGTGTGAAGCTCCCATGTGCTGCAATCAGAGCCCCTAAATTTTGTGGCATGGAATCAAAGATGACCTGGATATGTACCTGGGGAATCTCCCTCCACGAGGTTTGTATGCGAGTCCACAAAGGATTAAGAGTGGTTGCTGGAGGACCGTGACGAACGAGTCGCCGACCAACCATGGGCGACATGTCAGGTGAACGTGCAGGCCAGGGAAGCAGCGGTAACGGTCCTACATTGAAGAAGGCTTGCACATTCCTCGCCACATGTGGCCGGGCATTGTCCTGCTCATATATGGCACGTGGCGTTGTCTGAAGGAGGGGCAGTACCTCGGTTACTGTTCAGATTGCCCTCAATATGCAGGAGCCGAGATCGCATGTTGTAACCAATGGCGCCCCAAACCATCACACATGGCGTTTGTCCGATATGCCGCTCCACAATGCAGACGGCCAGATTGCGGTCACCACGGTAGCGTCTAACACGCATGACCCATCACTGTAAGACCAGTTGAAGCGGGACTCGTCGAAAAACACTACATTTTGCCACTCAGCATGCCAGCGACGGCGTTCATGTGCCCATTGCTGTCTGAGGAGTTTGTGGTTTCTAGACAATGGAAGCCTACGCCTACGCAATGGCATGCCTGCCACCAGTCCAGTCCACAGAAGACGGCGTCGAACCGTCGACGCAGACAGGTCCACACCCATTGCAGTGCTCCAGTGTCGAGACAACACTGTGGACGAGGCTGTATGCTCCATTATGGCCATGCGGACAAGATGGCGGTTATCCTTGCTGAGGTCCCATTGCGTGATCCGGTACCCGCTCTTCACTACGTACGACCCTCTTCTATCCATTGGTTCCACACACACATCACTGTCGTAGCAGCACGCCCTGTACGAGCCGAAATGTAACGGTATGACAAACCCGTTTCCCGGAGTCCGATCATTCTGCCCCATTCGAACTCAGCCACTTACTGATATGGCGCCCTTTGACTTCGACGAGGCATACTGGCACTTGCTTTCACTTCATTTGACGGTTCTTTACTGAGTTAGTATGGTGTAACTCTGACCTTTCCGGTCGCACAAGAGAGGGCGCTGCTGGGCCTACGTGTACGCCATCTCTGTGCAATCATAATCACTTATTGCTGGTACACTGTTCTATACATCCCCCGAGGTTGGATTCATTCGGGCCATTCTTTCTGGGTGTTGCGATTTTCACAAACAATAGTGTACATAGACTATATATATATATATATATATATAGAGAGAGAGAGAGAGAGAGAGAGAGAGAGAGAGAGAGAGAGCGAGAGAG
>NQII01000343.1:1623760-1719152 GCA_002778355.1 Clitarchus hookeri
TTTTTTTTTTAACTCTCAATCGCCCTGTGTTGATTCATTAGTAAATTGAACCTTTGGACAACAGTGTCGAAACATCCCTACGCCCGATCACGGAGGACTAGTAATAAGTTCTGGCGCCTCAATCGTCACAGAACAGGTTACAACACCTTCGTCCAAACCACAGCTTTGGTAGTTGTCAATTTTAATCAGTTACTTGCATAATTGCCTTTAGTTTACAAGAAAAATCACAGTAATTAGCGATGTTTGCAGTTTTTGTTCAGAAATATGTGTTTTCTGACAGCCGTGATGTAATTTTTACTTTGTGTTTGTGTAATAAATTCAAGAAGAAATAATTGTCGAACTATAACTGAAGGTAGGCGTGAAAATAAGTACTATAATCACTATGAAAATGTGTATAAACCAATAACCACGTTTAACTGGTTTTATTAGTACGCAATTTTTTATAGCAAGTCGTCTGACAAAACAAGTTACTTAATGGTTAGTTCAAATGGGACGGTACCTTGTTTTGTACGACTGTGCCCTGTTTTGTCAAACCCATCCTTTATTGAAGCGCAACAATCAACAACTTTTTTTAAGTTTTGACACATGAAAGTTACAAACGGTAGTCCTACTTCGTTCTGTTCCCGGCACTGAGCAGTCTATTGTATGTTTGATTTCTTTCTTTTTACGTAGAGTACATCGCCATGCTTTACGCTCACAAGAGCAATATTCAGTTTTGTTCTCATGTGACTATGCTAATGGAATTGCTGAGGTTTCGGCTGCCAGAATTGGATGCGTAAAGCCTTTTAAATCATTTGGTATTCCACAATGAACTCTTGAAGATCAGAGGAAGCTTCAAGGAATGTACATATATAACAGGAGACGTGGCAAAACCATAGTTTCCAACCACCATCTCTCCTTTTAAAAGTGAACTGATAGCTGCAGCGATTAAGAAATCCAGGCATAAGTGTACTCCTAATCACAAGACTGCAAAAATAAAACTGAATTCTGCTAGCGGCAATATAACACACAAACAAGTGCGTGATAATCAAAAGAAAACTAAACACAATTTGTAACAATTGAGGATAACTCTGAAACATCTTATTAGAACAACGCGGCATGTGTCTTTGCAATGACTTGTTTCCAAACTGTAAAACAAAAGAAGGTTAGATAAAGTATGTTATGTCTTAAGGATGGGAACCTAAACAATACGCAGGAATGGACATTGATGATGTTGGATCTCACAGTTATGATTTTTTGCAAATGATAAGTTCGGTGCGAATTAAATGTTTAATATGCTACAGATAGCTTTGACGTATTGTTTTTTTTATATTTAAGAATGCTACTGCACATACATTTTATTGTGCCTAAAGTATGTGACAAGCCACGTATTTACTTTTGAACAACGCACAGACACTGACAATGGTGACAATGGACTTTTATAAAAGTGCGTTTTGCACATGGTTAATGGTAAAATATGATAAATATGCCATAAATAATAACATACAGATAATGTAACCACTTTTTGATTGTAACACTTATTTTATTTCTGAAAACCTGCACTTACTAATTCAATAATCATGTACCCCGTTTTGTCAGATCGGTATAATAAAATTATCCAACATAAAAAAAAAAAAAATTCTTTGCAAGATGAAAGTAAAAACTAATTTTCCGGTCTATTAATGCACGTAACTTAATTTTGATACCATCAATATAAATAAGAACATTGATAATCTTGTTCCATTACTATTTATTTATAAACCAAGTATCCTGTCTTATCCATCTCTCCCCTATTTTCACTAAAGTTTTTTTTTTAAGTTTCTAAATTTACCTTTGCGTAAATATCTGTGCGGTTTTTATGCTTACATATTCTCAGTAATAAGCAAAAAAGGAACATTAATTGTAAATCATAAATTAACGGTTTAGTTTTTCAGGGAAAATTTTAGTATTTAAAACAGTTTCGGTTAACGATATCATAAAATGTTTGGATAACTCACTAAAAAACTCCCTTNGAAAATTTTAGTATTTAAAACAGTTTCGGTTAACGATATCATAAAATGTTTGGATAACTCACTAAAAAACTCCCTTTCTGCTTTAATTGAATAACGTAGAGTTCATCGTTAAACAATTTTTGTATGGGCCAACTAAAATATGATTTACAATTGTATCGAAACATTACAGAAGACGTAAATAATGTCAAGCTAAACAAATTTACGTTTATAATACGTCGGAAAAGGACGGAGATGCGAACTGATTTCAATTGCGCTTTTCGGAAATAAATCTTAATTTAAAATACTTTTCAACACTGTTGTTATAGCAAACATATTTAAATTTTAGTGTATATAATTTTAGAAACAAAAATGTTGTGATTGAATGCTGGAATAGAACAAGTATATAGCTAAGCACGCTAATGTAGATTGAAATGCAAGAGGTTTCGTTCGCTTCCGCGAGAGATAGCTGCGACGTGCTGCGCTAGCGCTTCCCAGCTTCGATTGTTGCAACTAAGTGCTCGACCAGCAAACAATCGATTCAAGGCACACATCGTTGCTGCCGCAGAAAAACGTTCTATAGCGAAAATTAAATAATTCCGTAGGTACAGAAAACTATTTCACTGATATAAACAGAAGCACAAGCTATCAAAACAGATTCTGTTTTTAGACACAAGGGGCATTTCGCTAGTTCGCCCTAATACCGTTTTCTTTTTGGGATGTTCGTTTTGTAAACGACACATCAGATTTTTTTCGTAGATGTAAACCGAAATACAGTAACATGTTTTATTAAAATTTTAAATAGTTTTTTAAGTGTGTATAATAAAATACTTTCACAGACGTAGATTTCAAATGCCAAAGATTTCNTAAAATTTTAAATAGTTTTTTAAGTGTGTATAATAAAATACTTTCACAGACGTAGATTTCAAATGCCAAAGATTTCTAGATAAAAATACAATTTTAGAACAAAACTTCAAATTTTATTTTAGAAATATTTTTATTGCCCTAATGATAGACTATATGTGAAATTGATGCTTCTATGCATATTATAAAACTCAACGGCTAACTGTCTGTCTTTCTGTTAGTGTGCTTATCACTCGAGAACTACTTATGTGATTTACGTGTTTTTTTTATTCATAGCTATGTTCTCTGGCCAGGTTTTTAGTATATACTTTGTTACGTAAAGTAACATAAGGAATANTTTTTTTTATTCATAGCTATGTTCTCTGGCCAGGTTTTTAGTATATACTTTGTTACGTAAAGTAACATAAGGAATAATCAGTGACAATAATAGGAATCAAGTCGGAAAAAAAGTTTGCCGCCAACGCGCGCTCTTTCAATACGCTTTCTAAACAGTTAAAGATGGAACAATATCATGTAGTAAATAATTGCGTATAATAAAAAGACCTACACAAAACTCCCGGGGTAGCATATATCTATCTATAATAGATAAATACTAATAAGCATGTTTACCATTTAATTTCTAAATAAATAAATACGTAAAATTCTATCTGTTGTTTCCTAATAAAATTCTGTCAAATTCAACTTTATTTAAAAGAAAACCTAAACAATAATTCTGTAGTCAACGCAAGCGGAGGCGCCGGCACAGCTAGTATTTCTATAAAAAGGAAAATGGTAAACCATAAATGCATATTGCGTATTTGTGATAAATATATAAATAAGCAACAACACAAAATACAATGTGGCTTAATACATTACATTATATAAAAATGTATTCAACAAATTATGAAACTGAAACACCACTTAATAGAATTTACGACTAGCTTTCAAAAAACTTGACTTAAGAGCATTAAAGGAGCTAAAATTATTTTGTATATTTTTAGCTNGAATTTACGACTAGCTTTCAAAAAACTTGACTTAAGAGCATTAAAGGAGCTAAAATTATTTTGTATATTTTTAGCATATTACATCCATTTTCATTGTGATATAAAAAAACGGGTTAAAAATTATGGCTTACCTTCTTTTAAAGAAAATTTTTAACTTTGCTCAATATCTTTTAAAAAATTTATATATTTTTGTACAAATTACAAAATCAAACAAACTGATACAGTCAGTTCATGTTATTAGAATGTAATTAACAATATGTCCTTTAAACTTCTAATGGGGGTTTGCCAGCATTTAAATTTAAATTTTTTTACGATATTTAAATTAAAATAGCCAAAGTTAAACCCATACCGGCAGGTANGAATTTACGACTAGCTTTCAAAAAACTTGACTTAAGAGCATTAAAGGAGCTAAAATTATTTTGTATATTTTTAGCTTATTACATCCATTTTCATTGTGATATAAAAAAAACGGGTTAAAAATTATGGCAATGGAAGAAAATTTCTTTTAAAAATTGAAACGAGTTATAGAAAATTAAAATTTATATATTTTTGTACAAATCACAAAATCAAACAAACTGATACAGTCAGTTCATGTTATTAGAATGTAATTAACAATATGTCCTTTAAACTTCTAATGGGGGCTTGCCAGCATTTAAATTTAAATTTTTTTACGATATTTAAATTAAAATAGCCAAAGTTAAACCCATACCGGCAGGTAGCTAGGAGGCAGATTTCAAAGAAATTGGGGACATAGTGGTGGTGGGGTAAGACTACTCGCCTCCCACATAGCGTTCTATTAATGGTGGGGCGGGGCTGCTTCTGGGGTTTCGCATGTAGGAATAGTGCAGAATGAAGCCGCTGGTCAGCGGGTTTTCTCGAGGATCTCCCGNTGGGATCTCCCGTTTCCCACGCCCTTGCATTCCGGTGCTGCTACATCTCGCTTCACTCTCATCAGTTTTCAAGACCTCGATTTTAGAGCTGCCCAACTCTATTTACTCTAAGAAATTGCATCTTGCCAAGGATTCAGGATTAGTCCGCCATATTGGATGACGTNGAGGATCTCCCGTTTCCCCCGCCCTTGCATTCCGGTGCTGCTACATCTCGCTTCACTCTCATCAGTTTTCAAGACCTCGATTTTAGAGCTGCCCAACTCTATTTACTCTAAGAAATTGCATCTTGCCAAGGATTCAGGATTAGTCCGCCATATTGGATGACGTCACCTCATGCTCTGTCATTCCAGTCTGCCCGCGGCCATCTTTTCCGACAAAATTGTGTCTTTTACCACAAAAATCACTTCCGAAATAAATTATTGTACCCAGAAATCACCTTTTTCACCAAACAATTTCCAAAAAAAATGGGAAAATGGGGAATGCAGATTCGAAGATCCACGAAGCAAGAGCCGAAAAATCCTCAGCCGACCAAAAGGATTGTAGGCTCTTAGTAAAATTAGCCACTTGATCCTCAGATCAGTAACAGATGATTCGAGGCTCCCAGCTAGGTCTAGCGGACCGGGGAGGATAAGAGGACCTGACCCCCACCCCGAACAACACAAAGCACCTGCCTTATCCACAACCTCTTCCTCCATCCCCCTCCTCAAACGTCTTCAACCTCACCTCACCCCACCCTACCAGCACCCCCCGGCAATTATTATAAAAAAATCGCATAAAATAGAACAAATATAATATAACGATACACTAACCTACCCAGTGCTCATCCCACCAAACTCACCTCACCCCCTCTCGTCAAGTCTCCTGGCAAATATTATAAAACCAAGAAAAATCAAAAATTAATTAAAAAAATCTAGGAACACATGTTACCCTAACCTCCACTCTCCCCTCCCGAACAACTACACCACCCATCAACCCCTTCCCCTACCTAACCCACCTTCCAATCATAAAAATTCAAAAAAATAGAAAAAAAATATTTAAAAATAGAGGAAAAAATTACATTGATGACTCCGACCGACCACCATGCTGGATGCCAGTAACCTTGTCATCAATGACCTTTGAAACAAAAAATTACGAAAAAAAATTTAAAATTCGAAAGAATCTAATAAAAGTTTAGGAGTACATTACATCACTGACTACGACACCCATCTTGAATGTCGTAGCCTTAAACTTGACGTCCATAATCTTAAACCCAAAAATCGAAGGAATAAAAGTTCATAACCAAATAAATTTAAAAACAAATCGTCGAACATATTACATGACTGACTATAGCACCCATGTTGAATTTTGGCGGCCATAACCTTGACCCCATTGACCTTAAACTCAAAAAATAAAACACGACAAATATTTACAAAAGTAAAACNTTGGCGGCCATAACCTTGACCCCATTGACCTTAAACTCAAAAAATAAAACACGACAAATATTTACAAAAGTAAAACATTATAGAGAAAAAAAATTACATGCCTGCAACAACAAACCAAGTTGGATGTGTGTGAGTGACACTGAGGGTTCGACTCTCATAGAGAAGGAAGAGCACAGCCACTCCCTGGTACGAATATCAGCAGCCGACTGAACCTCCACCTCTATATTTAATTGGCTGCATAGCCGACCAACATTCCGACCTACAAAGCGAATTATTAACTTCACATAACACACATTCTCCCACCCTCACCCATGCCCCAGGCCATCACATGTCTCGTCACTCCACTTCCCTCATCATTTACCAACCATAGTTCAGCCGCCATCAACATTAACAAAAGCCACCAAACCCACAACCCTACTCTAGCCCCTCCTCCAATAACTCACCATTTATCGNCGCCATCAACATTAACAAAAGCCACCAAACCCACAACCCTACTCTAGCCCCTCCTCCAATAACTCACCATTTATCCTCCAATAACTCACCATTTATCGTCCCCCTCATCTTCCACCCACTCTACCTCGCCTTGTAGGTGTCTCATCCCATCATTAGCATTAACTGTGACGTCACTGTTGCCTGACGAACAAGTACCCATCGATGCAGCAAGAGGTATNTCATCCCATCATTAGCATTAACTGTGACGTCACTGTTGCCTGACGAACAAGTACCCATCGATGCAGCAAGAGGTATTGGCGGAAACAATTGCTGGCTCTCAGAAGACGAATCCTTGCACTATTTGACGTGGTTCTTTAATGTATCACTTTATATGAACTGTGTGCAGCCGTTATCGTAATGCTTCATCGTGCGAAAAGGACTCTCTGTGCAGGCGGTTATCTTATGTCGCCGAGCATTAAAGCTTTTCCTTAAGATCTTTCCACAGTAGCAACACTGTTTACCATGTAATTTTCCAGCAGTAGGAGAAGGTACATACATAGAGGTAAGCTCTTTAGTAGACTTCGTACAATCATTGGCTTGTGCCATCTTCACGATATAAAAAACGAAGTCCTTTTCCACAGTAGCAACTTGTGTATCNTCGTACAATCATTGGCTTGTGCCATCTTCACGATATAAAAAACGAAGTCCTTTTCCACAGTAGCAACTTGTGTATCTACTTGGCCTAGCTATTGTTCTATAAATACAGCAAATACATCATAGGCTCCAAACGAATTCGTGGGGACTTTTATTATGTCATTTAATACATTCCACAGAACATTTTCCCGCAGAAAAACTGTTGCTATGAATTAGTTTTTACTTCAAATTNTCGTACAATCATTGGCTTGTGCCATCTTCACGATATAAAAAACGAAGTCCTTTTCCACAGTAGCAACTTGTGTATTTACTTGGCCTAGCTATTGTTCTATAAATACAGCAAATACATCATAGGCTCCAAAAGAATTCGTGGGGACTTTTAGTATGTCATTTAATACATTCCACAGAACATTTTCCCGCAGAAAAACTGTTGCTATGAATTAGTTTTTACTTCAAATTNTATGTCATTTAATACATTCCACAGAACATTTTCCCGCAGAAAAACTGTTGCTATGAATTAGTTTTTACTTCAAATTTCTAGCGACAGCTCTAATAAAAAAATAATTCTTATTGTGCGTGCCATGTGGAATTTTATGTAATTTTTTATTATAAATACGCAATCTGGTAAAGCAAATATCGTTTGAGTACAAGCACACTGGCCACAACAAATTTTTTTATCACGAAAAGTTTTATATACAAACAATTTCGCTTTCACACGACACGTTCGAAAAAAAATTAATACTTGCCGTTAATACTGCGTCCGCATGCCGTGTGGCGCAAAATTATTGCTGTGTTAAACTGTTANAAAAAAATTAATACTTGCCGTTAATACTGCGTCCGCATGCCGTGTGGCGCAAAATTATTGCTGTGTTAAACTGTTCTACGCTGCTGCTAATGTCAAAAAAGAACGGAAATCATCTACTGCCAAATGATATATTACCACATTAAAAAAATTTACTGTNTGTTAAACTGTTCTACGCTGCTGCTAATGTCAAAAAAGAACGGAAATCATCTACTGCCAAATGATATATTACCACATTAAAAAAATTTACTGTAAAAACTCTGTACGTAGATATGGAATCTTACGCTCGCGATAATAGAAATGTGTAATATTTATCTTTTTCGATCAGAATCATTCCTATATTATTTAAAGTGGAAGTTTTGCTTGCTTTGTAAAATATTCTTAAGCGCGATCATGGAATTTTAGAATAATATTCTACAAAAACAAGAAATCAATACATATTTACTTATATACGGAGTAAAATTTTGATACATTCCAAAAAAAAACTTTATGTTTATGCTATGTAATCGTTTCTGGTTGATCAGTAGAAGTTACATATAAACAAATTTGTCCACGTGGCGTCTGTAATCAGCATATTTTCATGTGGTACTAATTATACTACGTTTAGTATGTTAAGAACCTAATCAATCGCATACGAACCTAAATACATATCGCAACTCATCCACCAAACGCCTGAAAATTTGGAGTTATTGAATGAGTGTCCAAATATTTATCGCTGATTATAACAAGTAACTTATACAGGACACGTGCCTCTGGTTGCCAGAGTCGTGCAGACGCGCGCAGTATTTTCGCCTTTAGGATAAAAGGAAAAAAACTTCCGTAATAAACAAGGGAAGAATTTCATAATAAAGAAAATATCGGACTAGAGACAGGAGAANATACGAACCTAAATACATATCGCAACTCATCCACCAAACGCCTGAAAATTTGGAGTTATTGAATGAGTGTCCAAAGATTTATCGCTGATTATAACAAGTAACTTATGCAGGACACGTGCCTCTGGTTGCCAGATTCGTGCAGACGCGCGCAGTATTTTCGCCTTTAGAATAAAAAAGGAAAAAAACTTCCGTAATAAACAAGGGAAGAATTTCATAATAAAGAAAATATGGGACTAGAGACAGGAGAANAAAAGGAAAAAAACTTCCGTAATAAACAAGGGAAGAATTTCATAATAAAGAAAATATCGGACTAGAGACAGGAGAAGCTTTTCAATAAAAGCGTCGCAGGTTCTTGGAGGAAGTATGTTTTTAATAAAAGACAAATTACGGAACAGTAATAAACCTTTAGGTGAGCATCTTACAAAATAATAACGGAGAATATAATCATGGCTGGAACATAAAATTTTGCTTATATAGTGTGTGGATTTTATACAGAGAAAATTAATAATGTTTTTTGTGGTTTTAATGTATGCTNTAAAATTTTGCTTATATAGTGTGTGGATTTTATACAGAGAAAATTAATAATGTTTTTTGTGGTTTTAATGTATGCTTTACGTAGATAGACTTGTAAAATAATATTTAGGAATACATTTATTAGGACGAGTAAGAGCTTCGTATTGTTAAATAAAACTTTAATAATAAACTAGGAATTTACCGTATATTTACGAAATTATTGAACGTTCNGAGCTTCGTATTGTTAAATAAAACTTTAATAATAAACTAGGAATTTACCGTATATTTACGAAATTATTGAACGTTCATCACTGAATTACAAACTACTGTGAAACAGTTCGTTGACACAAAACAAGAAAGGAGTACTAAACTGTAGGACATAAGTGACTCTTAATTAATGTTTGCGCTATATCAAGGACAAAGATTTAATAATTTTTTAATAAAATTTATTTCAAACTCAAGTTCTTTCCCTCGAAAGTCGTCGTCGGTCCATCACCAAACATGAAATATGTGGTATTAGTTACAGCTATATCATCAAATTATTTGAAAATAAATAACTAATTTGAACAGCCGTGCAGTTACATGTATTCAAGAGCGTGTCTTCGCATGGACGTAGTGCAAGAGTAGCCGAGCCAAAGGTCATGCTTTTCTTAACGCAATGCCAGGCAGGGGCATGCCCGACTACGAAGGGCTGTTTTTTTTANCCGAGCCAAAGGTCATGCTTTTCTTAACGCAATGCCAGGCAGGGGCATGCCCGACTACGAAGGGCTGTTTTTTTTAGGACATTGCATTGGGCTAAGAAACCATGTTCAAGAATCCATCAACAGGGGACAGAGGATAGGAACCANCCGAGCCAAAGGTCATGCTTTTCTTAACGCAATGCCAGGCAGGGGCATGCCCGACTACGAAGGGCTGTTTTTTTTTAGGACATTGCATTGGGCTAAGAAACCATGTTCAAGAATCCATCAACAGGGGACAGAGGATAGGAACCANTTTTTTTTAGGACATTGCATTGGGCTAAGAAACCATGTTCAAGAATCCATCAACAGGGGACAGAGGATAGGAACCAGTAGCCGAACGACCACCATCTTGGATATGGGTAACCTTGAGCCTGGGCCATTGGTCTTGACACATTGACTAGTAAAAATAGGGTAAAAATTACATTAATGAACCTGACAGCAATGTTGGATTTCCAGGACCTTGACCCTGACCCTGAAAAAATCCAGGAAAATCCCCCCAAATTTGTAAAAAAAAAAAACATATATATATAAAATCAACGAAAATTAAATAAGTGAAACCAATTGCCATGTTGGATTTCCGTGACCTTGACCCGAATGATTTTAAACCCGAAAAACTCAAGCTAATCACAAAATATTTGGCAAAAAATCGNATTTCCGTGACCTTGACCCGAATGATTTTAAACCCGAAAAACTCAAGCTAATCACAAAATATTTGGCAAAAAATCGAAAGAAATCTAGGGAAATGTTTATTATTGAACACGACGCCATACCAGATTTACATGACCTTGACCACAGACGAAATTGAACAAAAAAAAAAGAGAAAGCTTGTAAAAAATCGGGTAAAATTACATGATGAATCCAACCGCCATGTTGGATTTCTGTGGNAAAAAAAAAGAGAAAGCTTGTAAAAAATCGGGTAAAATTACATGATGAATCCAACCGCCATGTTGGATTTCTGTGGCTTTGACCTCGACCCTGAATGACATTGAACCAGAAAAAATATAACAAAAAATTTTGGGGGAAAACGTTATAAATTAGGGGGGTGGTTTTGTTATACACCGCGGCCACCAACCCAATTTATATGACCTTGACCTTAACCCTAAACGAACTTGAACTAAAAAATCTTACAAAATCGTAAAACATCGGACAAATTCGACAAATTTATAAAATTAATAAAAATGCTTTGTTAAAAAAATATTNCTTACAAAATCGTAAAACATCGGACAAATTCGACAAATTTATAAAATTAATAAAAATGCTTTGTTAAAAAAATATTAAAATTAAAATTATTTTTGGAAAACATTTAAATACTGATATGCTGAAGGTCCAGAAATCGATTCTCGTAAATATGGTACAGCATGCACACACTCCTAGCATTATGGCCAGCAGGCGACTGACCACCACCATAATTTTTTTCATTGGTTATTTAGTCGGCAAGCCTCCACCCTCTTACAATATATTCAATTTGCTATTTAGTCTGCCTCCACCCAACCAACTACCCCAACGAATCATTGGCTTTGCATCACACCCGACCCCCAACTCCCTCACCTTCCCACCCACCATTTACCCACTACAGCTCGAGCCCCACTACTATTATACTGCACTAGTGATTTAACAATGACATCACATTGCCCGCTCGTGATTGGTTATTGGTCATGTGATATCTCGTCCTCTGTAGATAATTAATGTAACAAAAGTCACGCCCCATCACAGCATTTCATCTGTTGCGAGAGGTGACGGATCGCTCTCTCGTCCCTGACGTTTCCGGCATTCAGTCTGGTAAGTGATTTCATTTGTTAATTACTTCCCTCAAATTTTGCAGGATATCATCAGGCGTGCTCACAATTGCACATAATTTTCCTCACCACAGTAAAAAAATCTGCTACAATTTCGAGTACCTGTTCGGACCAGTGTGATATTGCAGTTTATAAATAAAGATTAAGTGTTAATTTAGTTATGTGCCTGCGACTTACATCCCGACTTCGTTTTCGGTGGTACTATAGTTAACTCCAGCTGGACTGCTTATCGCAAACTATTAGGGTTGTGACCTTGAAGCAAGGAATGTACGAGGCCAACACGGGTGATAAGCAGTCCTATCTCAGTCCTATCTTGGCCATCAGTCCACCATTTCATCAATCTTTTCGATGAATCTCCCAATCTTTCAATCAATATTTTCGATAAAAAGTTTAATCTTTCTATCAATATTTATATCAGTCTCTCAATTATTCAAACAATCTAAAAAAAACATTATTCATAAACGTTCCTCAAAAACTACCCTTAAAAACATCCCTCACAAAACACTTCTCAAAAATAATTCCACAAAAACATTTTTCACAGAACAATCCTTTAAAACATTCTTCAAAATACAGTCCTCAGAACATTCCTAAAATCACATTCCTGAAGAAATTCCTGAAAAACATTTCTCAAAATCCATTCCTCGAGATACACACTTAAAAGCATTCCTCAAAACATTCATTTCTGAAAACGTACATTACTCAANTCAAAATCCATTCCTCGAGATACACACTTAAAAGCATTCCTCAAAACATTCATTTCTGAAAACGTACATTACTCAACATAGTCGTCAGTTTATTTGTTTGTCAAATAGTACTCAGCCGACTTTAAACGACCCCAGAAAGACATCACTTCATATTGAACCATAGTTTTATTCGCGCACTTGCTCGCACAAATTTTACTTAAAACAGACTCTTGCTACCAATTGTATACTTCACTGCATTAATAAGTATTTATCAAGAAAGCAGTAAGCACTGTATAAGAAATTAAACACATAATACTATGTGTACATAAATTTATTGCTCTACTTGTGTCATACATTCGGGCTTCGCATTTATCAGATATTTGCAGATCATGGATAGTACCCAACAGTCTCGTTTGATATAACCCCAGTCCTTAAGTTCACCGATTATTGAAAATATACCAATGTACGAGAAATCTCTACCTTGAGAAATGTGAAGTCGGTGTAACTGCCGTCTTCTGCCTTCTTCATGCCACTTTTTTCAGTAAAGCCGGTGAGGAGATATGTGAGGGCATCGAGAAAATCGCAATTGTCCTCACCGCCAACACTGTCTTCATTATCGTCTCCATCGCCCTTCTCTTTTTCAGTGGAGGCATGGCCTGCTTCACTGCCAACAATGTCTTCGTTATTGTCTTCATCACCCGTATCTTTTTCAGCGCAGTCATTACCTGCTTCATTGTCAGTACAGATATCAACAAGTATCCGTTGCTTTGAGGGAGGAATTTCGATACCAACATTAATCTTTACAGCTACTGGGGCTACATTATTCTTTCGAAGTTCATCCAGTTAATGTGCCAGTTTAGTTAGCGTATACATCGCACGAACTGACTGTATGGCATGCTGATCATCGCTTGTATAGTCTGTAGTAACTTCATGGTCTCCGAACGAAAACTGAGATACTGATAACTTTCATTGTTCTATACAATCGTTATTTTTACCAGTACATTTAATATTTACTACATAAAAATCATATCGAGTTGAAAAATAATCGCATAACACTATTGAAATTAATGCTAACCACACCAAATTTTTATTATCACATAGGGTAAAAACATATTGGAAATAAATATCAAAATTTCGTGAGTCACATCTCGAAACAAAGACCGAACCACGAAGAAGTCCTCAAAGCATATCGCGATTCAGTTCACGCCATGCTGACTGTGGCTAAGAAAGCAATAAATGATAGGTATGGGGTAGCAAGCAGTTGGGGCTACCCGGGAAGTCCAAGACACTGCCCGATTGTGAAGTACGTGTTCGAGTCCTGCATCCAACAATACAAGTTCTTAAATTTAAAAAAATTAAGGATTGCATGTAAAATTATATAATAATAGGCACATCACAACTTTCATAACATGTCGCGAAGCTCATTTCGAAATACAATACGATTCCTGCTGGGAGTTATTCTTTTGAGATATCTCCTTAGCTATGCTTCTGTCATATGGCACATGATCGATGCTATTTGAAAAAGCTATAGCCAAAAGAAGTCCAAATCCAGACGGCCAGGCGCTTGAGGATAAACCATCAACGCAGCGCACTCGCGAGCATGCCCATGATCGTCGATATTGCACCAACTGATCAGGAGTAGAATGAAAAAGTGGAGTTTGGGACAAAGGTATCTGTTGGCGGAGCTCGAAGCAATTCAGGCTCGGTCATTTCGGTCGGTTGGCGGCCGTATTGTCCGCCATGATGCATGTCGGTGATCTTCACCTTGATATGTGCCAGTGACTCCCTCAGGAGGAAGGTTTCCGGGCGTTTGAGATGGTGTGGCGGTACCATGCTATAGTAGCCGAGCCCGGTTACCGCATTTAACCCTATAAAGGGTGGATGATGCGTCTCTTATAGCCTCTCTCCACTCATGGCGACCCATGGCTCCTCGCGCCACCCCTGGGTAATGCAGATTGGTATCCGCTGCGTATCCGCATGGGAACCAGTTTCCTCGTGACTGGTAAGGGGTATCTGCCATGATGGCTAGGGGCCGACAGATGGTATCTAGGCCCAACCACTTGGCGGGGTGTTGGATCACTTGGCTTTCAGGCTGTTGGGGCCCAATACTGCAATTTCATGGTGAAGAAATTCTAAAGTATGGTAATGGTTGGTGGCCGACGACGTCTCTTCCAACTGGCTGCTCTGCTGGTTGATGGATGTGGTGGCGATGGCGTGGAAGCGATGATGATAACATGGAGGATCTCTGGTACCTATGGGTCCAGACCTAGGGAGTTTGATAAGGACGGAAATCTTTCATTTCAGAGCAAGGGCGGCTTTTCCCGGGCCTGCATGCCATGGTGGGTCTGGGAAAGTTTCCCACTCTATGTTCGTCGCATACACCCTCTGTCTTCTGGTGGGCAGTTCAGTTGTGGGATACTGGGTGGGCAACCATCCTGTAATAGATGTAAGGCTTATGCCCTGTGAGGCATTAAAGTGTCCTTAACAACAATCGGAGTGTGCCCTAAGGTGGGCTTTGTCCCTGGTGCACTAACGGGTGGAAGGGACTGCCTTTGTTTGCCTGGTGCTCGCCATAGGTGGAACTGTCTGTCATTGAAAACCCACTAATGCCATGGAAAACAAGAGGGAATATTAGCAGATCGGTTCGGTCCCACCAGAGTTTCTCTCTGGCGTACCAATAATATGAGGTTGGGCGTGTGCTGGAAGTTGTTAACTTCCTATGCTGGAGGAGGTCTGCAGTAATACCCCCTCTTAAAAAAAGACCGGGAGGTGAGCGGCAACCTGCTCCGGTTGTGTCCCGGAGAGACACTGGGGATATGGATAGAACCCTGGCCAGATCACATGCTTGGTGTCTGAGTACGAGGGTCTCAGAACCTTGTGGTAGGGTGCTCTTTGCTCTACTTGTGAATCAGGCTGGGGCTTTGGATCTGGTCAACTCAGGTGCTAAGCTGGGACACCTGTGATAAGAGGGATTCCTCACCCCCACCGATTGGGCGGTTGTAGTGGGGAAAAACCCGTGTGGTTAAGAGCACTTCGTAAAAATACAAGTACAAAGTACACAGTAACCTCCGATTTTAAAAACTCTAAATAAAAATTCCCAAAAAATTCCCCAAAAATTATAAATTAAAAAAAAGTATTAAAAAATCATTAAAAAATTTTAAAAAATTATTTTTAAAAAGTAATTTTAAAAATGTTTATTTCTGAATCATAACTTGTAAAATATGAAGAATTTATTTGCTGTGTGTTATCTTAACTTGTATGGAATTTTTAAATTCTGAGGAAGTAGCTCACCCTGCTCTTCCTGTATAGCAGGAAAGAAAAGGGATGTGTATCCTTACTTCGCAGTTAGGCACGAGAGTGCATACTTTGCCTAAGTGTTTGCTTTTTCGATTGTAAAATTATATCGCTGTGATACTTCCAAGTGTGCGAGTGTGAAAACATACTATTTTGGTCTTTGTCACTGTTTAATTTAATTCATACGAGTTTTCTACTAGGATTCAGTATNTTTTCGATTGTAAAATTATATCGCTGTGATACTTCCAAGTGTGTGAGTGTGAAAACATACTATTTTGGTCTTTGTCACTGTTTAATTTAATTCATACGAGTTTTCTACTAGGATTCAGTANGAGTGTGAAAACATACTATTTTGGTCTTTGTCACTGTTTAATTTAATTCATACGAGTTTTCTACTAGGATTCAGTATTTTTTGTATTATTCGTTAATTCATTTGGTTCTGTATTAAGTCTTGTAATGTTTGAGGTATGGGTAGGTACAGCAGATATAGATTTGCATTTTCTTTTTCATATATATTACATGTTGTAAAATTACATTAATACTGAGTTTTAAATTTTGGCTTATGTTGTAAATGGTTGTTTAAAGAACAACACAAATCAAGCTACATAATTTTTTAAATAAATAATTCTTAAATTGAAATATAAAATATGATTTTATTAATACACCTAATAAATTATTCTAGTTTTGTAATAAAGCAAATATAATACAAAGTGTCATTACACTAACTTTTTGTACATCCATTATTATACACACATAATGCAATTATGGTACAAATGTCTCATTGTTCTTAATCGTAAACTAACCCAATTATAAGTACAGTAAACACTTATTACATTTAAAATGTATCACAGCACCATGTCCAGCAGATGACTGACACCACTCCAATCGATCATATTGTCTTAACATTCGCCACTCACCACCACACCAAACATAATCCACAAATTACCANGACACCACTCCAATCGATCATATTGTCTTAACATTCGCCACTCACCACCACACCAAACATAATCCACAAATTACCCCCTCTTCCCCCATCGCCACTACCCCATACACCTTCGTTTATATCGCCATATGCCCCCCCCTCACCATTGCTCATCCCATCAAAGGCAGCCATCTTCTTTTTTTTAATTTGTCATTTGTTTACATTGCTGGAGTTTGTTTATCACATATGCTCGACATGTCATCTTGGATCCCAATTTTAATGCATAGGTGGTGCTAGTGAATTAATTATTGNGACATGTCATCTTGGATCCCAATTTTAATGCATAGGTGGTGCTAGTGAATTAATTATTGATTTCGCCGCATGGCGAGCTGCCGATTCAGCCACTAGGTGACAGCCATGTTTGTTTATGTTTTTATAGTATAGGTGGTGCTGTCATCACCATCATATTGGATTCATTTTTCACACTGACGTGACGCTAATTTCTCGACGTAGCCGCCTGTTATCAAACTTTACTTAATGGTGACGAGTTCCATACCCACATTTTATGTTGTTTCATTTTCAAAGTAAATATCTTTTTATTAAAAAATTTATATAAAAGCAGGAAGTTTTTATTGTCAACTCATTAGAAAGAAATAAAAAACATATTTTTAAAAACTAATTTTATTTGGTAATAAAAAACACGAGTAATCACATATGCACAGTTATATTATTTGCAATCTTCAGAGTGTACTGCTCGATGTCCGCATCGGTGATCCAGGAATTGTAGCAGACTGGAAACCCCAGCACTTGACATAAGACCATCCATTATGCTGTATTATCACCTTCTCGACCAAATACACAACCGGTTAGAGTGTATGCTGGATTTCCTCTTCATAGAAACCACCATGGATGGGAATATTATTCAGATACTCGAGAAAGTAGGTCCTCGGAGCACAATTGCGTATTAGTCTCACAAAAATGTTCGCGGCTCCAATTCGCTGTAAAATCTTTCTTGAAGATGCCTTTCTATTTGGAGATAAACACCAAGCCGTCAATCTTGGCTTTAGACCTGTGTGGATCCCTTCTCTTCAGAATAGTATACACGATTCGAAGCAGGGAGTTATCCTTGACATCTTCGGGTTTCATGCGAGTGGTAGAATGAATTGTAGAACTGTACTCACGAACGAGTTGTGGCAATAGCTTCAGCCACCTGTAGCTATCATTCGCAGCAAAATGTCTCCCCATATTGCCCTTCAGAGTCCTTTTAAACCTCTCTACGATAGATGCTTTGAGATTGCTGTTCATGGAATAATGGTTTATGTCGTGTTTTTTCAACAGGACCTTGAACTTTGTATTGTGTAACTCCTTGCCCTGGCCGATTTGTAGATTATATGGGATGCGTNTTTTTTCAACAGGACCTTGAACTTTGTATTGTGTAACTCCTTGCCCTGGCCGATTTGTAGATTATATGGGATGCGTCTTTCACACAGTACATCAATCATGGTCTCGGCGACATCTCATGTATTCTTCGACTTGAGCGGCCAGGCCAAGGCGAATTTGCTATATGCATCGATGACAGTGAACATGTATTTTTAGCCCTTGTTTACCCGAGCATAAGGTATCATCTAAACGAGGTCAGCTTGAAAAATGTCGTTATTCCTGCAAATCATGACCTTGTGATGATGGTAGTTGCGTCTCGCTGATAAGTGCAGTTCATTGGCGATTTCCAATCAACTCTTTGCATGTAAACTCCCTCCTTCAGTTCTTCGATGATTCAAATTATCTTTTTAGCGTGGGAGTAATTTGCAACCATTTGCGAAGAGACCAGTAGTTAAAGCCTATCGAACAGCTCGTTCGTGTTGTCGCAAAACATGTAATCGATGTTCTTGTCGTCATCTATATTTGTCAAAACTTCGCCACTTTTCAGAGATAATCCGCTGAAGAGGTCTGCGAAAATGTAGTTTTTTTTTGGGTGATCTTCGTTCTTATAAGCACCTGTCTATGGATGCTTATCTTGGTAAATTGCATACATGAGTTCGAGCAATGTCGTATATTCCAGCAGGTCGGATTCTGTTAACGACCTGGGCTCTTTGCGAAATAGAAGTTAATAAAGTCTTGTGGTTCCACGCATCTTGTAATCTCATACTTTGATGATCCCACCAGGTAAAAATTCTGTTTCATCAGCACCAAAGAAACCATCCATCATTATGCCTGTATACACCTTATGTCGTATCATTATTACGAGATGAGTACGATCGTAGGTACTGGTTAACGAGAGCATTGGGTTCGAGGACTCTCTTTCGTACCTTTTTCTTGTGTGGCAAATCCGGATCCGATCTATCATCTAGATCCATCTGTATGTCATCATGTTTCCATTTTCTCATTGCCATAGCAGTATCGTGTATTTTGGTCTTCACGACTACAGGTGCTCCATCGCTTTCCCTCAGTTAATCGAGACGAGTAATGGGCTTAAAAATGTATTAATTTATAAGGTCTCACGAAAGTCTGGCTCCCTTAGCGAGCAAATACTTCGAGCGAACATACTCTATCGCTCGATGAATGACGATATCAAAGTCCAACATCTCACTGAATAAAAATGGTTTCAATTGATCTCTTTTTATTGGATTAATCATGGGTATCAAACAAAAGACTTTCGACCTTGCCCAGGCATTCGCTGCAGACATCCAATATGTCCCAGCTGTGATTTTGAATATCCGTTTTCGTGGTGAGGCGGGAAATCAAGCTAGTGAATTTACGTTCTTTGGAATCTTTGAGCCCTTTTATATTCTCTTCATTTTGCGCAGATACCACATTCAATATGTCGGTAATATGCCTTTGAACACTCGTTACTGCTCGTCCATGGCCATCATATCGCGGATGATCTCGGTCTTCACATGATCCATCATCTCCCCGAGCTCGGACGTGTAGTTCCGAAAGAACATGGTTTGTTCAGTCAACATATTGCGCAAATCAGAAATAATGCTATTACCAGTTTCGACGACGAAATGGATGCACTTTTGCTTTTCGCGGGCAATGTCATCAAAGACAAATATCGAGATTGGAAATGCTTCACTCNGACGAAATGGATGCACTTTTGCTTTTCGCGGGCAATGTCATCAAAGACAAATATCGAGATTGGAAATGCTTCACTCGGTGGCACGACAGCTTCATTATCGCTGCAAGGGAAATAGGCACACCATCCATAGCTTGCAGTACTCGTGCAAGTCGCTGATATTTCGGTTACTGAAGCGATTTCGAACAAATGTACGTGTTCTCGAACCGAAAGCCATTCGATTCTTCCAGCAGGCTCAGCAGAATGCATGTTTTTCCACAGTTGGAAGGGCCAGTTATGATGCAGCGTACAGTATTAAAAAATAGGCTTCCCTGTCGTGATTTGTGAGAGGGGAGTTAATCTTCAGCAGTAGTTCATATGGTACAGTAACATTTTGCATGAGAATATGTATATTACCCCTACTATCTTGCAGTGCATGCAGTGCTAACTGTCGCCNGGTACAGTAACATTTTGCATGAGAATATGTATATTACCCCTACTATCTTGCAGTGCATGCAGTGCTAACTGTCGCGTGTGCGGTCTAACTGAGGTGTATGAGGGGAATTATTTGAGGAATGTTTCGCAACTAGTTGGTTGGCCTGGTCAGTTGGCTTGGCAAGTTAGTATGGTGAGTTGTGGTAGAAATATTAAACAATAAAATAACTGGTGAGTGTGAAGNGTCAGTTGGCTTGGCAAGTTAGTATGGTGAGTTGTGGTAGAAATATTAAACAATAAAATAACTGGTGAGTGTGAAGCGAACACAATTAATCAACCAATGAGAAACTATGATGGAGGGAATGGAGGGGAAACAACTAATGAACCAATGAGAAGTATTGGTGAGTANATCAACCAATGAGAAACTATGATGGAGGGAATGGAGGGGAAACAACTAATGAACCAATGAGAAGTATTGGTGAGTGTCAGTCGTCTCCTGGACTGGGTGCTGAACGAACATCCGAAAAAAATGTTTTTAAAGAACACCTTTTTATAAATTTTTAAAATACGTTTTTAAAAACCTTTTTATCTAAATTTATGGAAGTTATAAATTTTTTTTTTAAATTCCAAAATTATTTACGATTTTTTGGGTTCAAGGTTATTCAAGGTCACCAAGGTCAAGGTCAAAGGACAATTCCAGAGTCACTTAGATTCAATATAGTGGTTGGGTGACGTCATAACATGGCAGCTGGTCTGCTCTAGTCCGCTGTCCACTCTAAGCTCTAACATTCGAAATTTCAATAAAAAATTTTTTTTTAATATTTTTTTTAAAATAATTTATTTATATGTATTATGAAAGCTTTAATAATGTTTTTTGAAATTTTTTGGAGAGTTTTGCTTTTTTTAGCCTACTTTCCAAAGGAAGGCTTAGATCACTTTCGTGTCTGTGTCACTGTGTGTCTAGTGTTGTGTATGTGCTATGTGGTGTCCCGNCAAAGGAAGGCTTAGATCACTTTCGTGTCTGTGTCACTGTGTGTCTAGTGTTGTGTATGTGCTATGTGGTGTCCCGCCTTAAAATTTCGAATGCTTGAATCGAATTTCCCCAAACTGGGTACACATATAGTTCTGAGTAACGACACCTGACTTCTGTAGTTTTCGACCACGCCGGACACTTAAAAATGGCAGCGATTAAAAATGTTTTGGTGATGTCATGTCTTGCAAACCATTCAACAAATTTAAACCAAATTGTGTATGCTAACAGCAATATGTGAAATCATTGAATTCATACAAGAATATTGTTGTTGGTCCTCCATTTTAAAGATAACGCCACATGAAAAAAGAAACCTTTACATTATATCTCGAAAACTACTCAACCAATTTTCGCCTAATTTTGTNAGATAACGCCACATGAAAAAAGAAACCTTTACATTATATCTCGAAAACTACTCAACCAATTTTCGCCTAATTTTGTAGGTACGTAATACTGCGATAGTCCATGTAAATTAAGTAATTTAACATTGTTAGGCCCTTATTTTTTAAATCGTGGCCATAAAAACATTTTACGTTTAATTGGGTATAACAACAATACCATTTCACCAATTTCAACCAAATTTTGTACGCTGACGTTATCTATTACAAAAACCATATAGGCCAAACAACAACCACTGTCATCCGCCATTATGACACATAGATTTACATGAATTAATAAAGTTTTTGTGTAATATCTCTGGAAACATTTGACAGATTGCTACCAAATAAGCCAAACAATTAGTACTACAACAGTTGATATTTTTTAATGTGTTTCAAGTACGACAGATTTTTTTTTAATGGCGGCGAACTAGTTATTTAAGCATAGTATATAATACAGGCTGAGTATAAAAGAATACCCCAACTTTGAAGGTCTATAATATAAAAACCAAACAACCTTGATTGACCTATCAAATGAATCATGGAACTGTGAAGTTTGTTTACCATACATTCATGAATGTTCAATGGAAACACCATGAGCGGCCCGAATGACATCTACACGATAGTCAATCTTGTTCCACGTTCTTGTCAGAATGTCCGGTGTTACGANCCATGAGCGGCCCGAATGACATCTACACGATAGTCAATCTTGTTCCACGTTCTTGTCAGAATGTCCGGTGTTACGATTTGGATGGCGTTCGTAACTCTCGGTTTGAGGTGGTGAAGGGGTAGCGAGCTCGCATACGACACGTCAATGTGAAGGGGATGGTCTGATGTTTCCTTTATGTGCCGAGAGATGACACTGGGAGCGTCTGTCGTCGCGCTATGAGCGTGTGTTGTGTGTTAGTCCGCATCACAATTGCGACGGAACAACAGAAGGCGTTCTGTGTTAATCAGTTTGCTAAATGTGAATCGGTTAGGACTGTTCAACGTGAATTCCGTCGCAAATACGGACGTCGTCANGTGTTAATCAGTTTGCTAAATGTGAATCGGTTAGGACTGTTCAACGTGAATTCCGTCGCAAATACGGACGTCGTCATCCCGATAGGTGGAGTATCGTACGTTGGTTCCGTCAGTTCCGTGACACAGGGTGATTTGCAAAGGCAAAAGTTCCGGGTGGCCGCGTGTGTCCGAAGAGAATGTGCNCGATAGGTGGAGTATCGTACGTTGGTTCCGTCAGTTCCGTGACACAGGGTGATTTGCAAAGGCAAAAGTTCCGGGCCCGGCGCACACAGGCTTCTCTTACACGTTGCCTAAGTTGTTCGCAAGCAACGCAGTTCGAGAAAATCAACCAGACAATTTGGCCGGGAAATGCAAATACCTCAATCGACGGTATGGACAGTGTTTCGAAAGCGATTGGTGTACAAACCATACAGGTTACACCTTGTACAGGCTGTAACCGAAAGGGATAAAGAATTGAGACGTGATTTCCGAGGGGTCGATCTTGCCCAGAACGAGGTAGACAATGCTTTCATGTACACTGAAGAGCCAAAAAAACTGGTACACCTACCAAATATCGTGTAGGGCCCAGAAGTGCCGCAAGACGACGTGGCATGGACTCGACTAACGTCTGAAGGTATGCAGAAGGCAATTCACACCATGCATCCTGCAGGGCAGTCCACAAATTCATAGAAGTGCGAGGCGGTGGAGATCTCTTCTGAACAGCACGTTGCAAGGCATCCCATATATGCTCTATAATGTTCATGTCTGGTGATTTAGGTGGCAAATGGAAGTGTCTAAAGTCATAAGAGTGTTCCTGGAGCCACTCGGTAGCAACTCTCGACGTGCGGGGTGTCGCATTGACCTGCTGGAATTGTACACGTCCGTCGGAATGTACGATGGANACCTGCTGGAATTGTACACGTCCGTCGGAATGTACGATGGACATGAATGTATGCAGGTGATGGGACAGGATGCTTACGTGTCTGTCACCTGTCAGAGTCGTATCTAGACGTATCAGGGGTCCCATTTCACGCCAAATGCACACGCCCCTTACCATGACAGAGCCTCCACCAGTTTGAACAGTCCCTTGTTGACGTGTAGCGTCTATGGATTCATGAGGATGTCTCCATACCCATNAGAGCCTCCACCAGTTTGAACAGTCCCTTGTTGACGTGTAGCGTCTATGGATTCATGAGGATGTCTCCATACCCATACACGTCCATCCGCTCGATACAATTGGAAACGAGACTCGTCAGACCAGACAACGTGTTTCCAGTCATCAACAGTCCAATGGCGGTGTTGGCGGGCCTAGGCGAGGCGTAAAGCTTTGTGTCGTGCAGTCAAAAACGGTACACGAGTGGGCCTTCGGCTCCGAAAGCCCATATCAATGATGGTTCGTTGAATAGTTCGCACGCTGGCACTTGCTGATACCCCAGCATTGAAATATGGGCCAATATGAGAAAGGGTTGCACGTCTGTCACGTTTAATGATTCCCGTCAGTCGTCGTTTGTCCCGTTCGTTCACGATAATTTTCTGGCCGCAGCGATGTCGAAGATGTGATGTTTTACTGGATTCCCGATATTCACGGTACACTCGTGAAATGGTCGTAAGCGAAAATCCAAATGTTATCGCTACCTCGGAGATGCTATTTCCCATCTCTCGTGCGCCGACTATAACACCACGTTCAAACTCATTTAAATGTTGATAACCTGTCATTGTAGCAGCAGTAACCGATCTAGCAGTTTTGCCAGACGCTTGTTGTCTTATATAGGCTCTGCCGACCGCATCGCGTAACTCTGATTGGTTCCATACCTCTGTTATTTGCATACGCACGCCTATACCAGTTTTTTTTTTTTGGCTCTCCAGTGTATAAGCTTGTTTTTAGCGATAAAGCGACGTTCCATACAAATAGTAAGATGATCCGGCACAATGTGCGGATATGGGGTCCGGAGCCTCCACATGAAACAACCGAACACAAGTGCGCTTCCCCCAAAGTGAACGTGTTTTGCGCTGTATCCAAGAACACTATTTAATGTCTTCTTTTTTCACGAGCCCACTGTTACTGGAATCCCTTATTTGGACATACTTACAGAGTGGTTGTTTCCTAANATGTCTTCTTTTTTCACGAGCCCACTGTTACTGGAATCCCTTATTTGGACATACTTACAGAGTGGTTGTTTCCTAAGTTAGAAGAGGTGGCGGGGGTCTTCATTTTCCAGCAGGATGGTGCGCCACTCCATTGGCACCTAGCTGTTCGCAGATACCTGAACGAGACGTTACTGCAAAGCTGGATTTGTCGAGGAGTAGCTGGTGACCAGGCTCTTCATCACTGGCCCCTAGAATCCCGGATCTTAACCCATGCGATTTTTTTCTATTGGGGTAGATAAAGGATCAAGTGTTTCGTCCACCATTGCCGGATAACATTGAGAACCTCAAAACGAGAATTACGGACGCCATCCAAACCGTAACACCGGACATGCTGACAAGAGTGCGAATCGAGTTTGATTATTGCGTAGATGTTCTGGCCGCTCGTGGTGTTCACATTGAACATTTATGAAGATATAGTAAACAGACTTCACGGTTCCACGGTTCATTTGATTGGTCAACCAAGGTTGTAGGTTGTTTGGTTTTGATATGATAGACCTTCAAAGTTGGAGTATTCTTTTATACTCAACCTGTATATCTTCAAAACCATTTAATCAATTCCAACTTAATTTTGTTTGCTGGAAGTATAGATATCAAACATCAAATATGTTTATGCGGAACCTCTTATGTCCTTCATTTAATAAGATAATGTAACACGANAGTATAGATATCAAACATCAAATATGTTTATGCGGAACCTCTTATGTCCTTCATTTAATAAGATAATGTAACACGAATAAACACTTTTTTATGCCAGATCTCGTAAAACAATTGACCCATTCCTATTCAATATGGCAAACAATAAGTACTGCGGTATATTATATTTAACTGACATGGTTTAGGTATATGAATCACATGTTTTCTAAATGGCAGCTACATAGTTATTTAAGTTTTGTATTATATACTGTAGAAACCATTTAATTTATTCAAATTGAACTTTGCATTCTGGCTTTATATACTACAATAATCAAATGTGTCCACACAATATCTCTTTTGTCCGCCAGTTTGTTTAATATTATCATATGATAAATTAAAAATAGGTGATATCTCCAAAAAACAGTCGATTTCCACCAAATTTAGCAAACAAGCAGCACTATGGCAGGCCATGTGACGTGATAAACTTTGAGATGGTCTAACACGCTTATTTTCAAAATGGCAGCCATATAAACATTTTAGCTCAAATGTTTTTCTACATAACCCCAAAAAAAAATTTTGCTCCATTTTTTATGGTGAGAGTATTAGTTTTAACCATCAACATTGTCTATATAAAGCCTTATTTCTTCGCCATTTTGTAAGTTAGCCCTACATGAATTAATACAGTTTTATGCAGTATCTCGGGAAACAATCAACCGATATATTTTATATTTAGCTTAGAACTTGTACAGTGATATGTCATATGAATTTATATATTTCAAGTGTGTAAGCCTCTTTTTTCTGAATGGCGCATATTTAGACATTTTTGTATAGTTTGCTATAGCTACGAAACTATGCAACATATTTAAGTGATCTTTGCATATTGTATCTATGACAACCATCGAATGTGCTAATAAATCAAATTTTTTCCTTCCATTTATGAAGATCTTCACATGAACAAGATAATATTTATGCCATATCTCGTGGACGAATCAACTGATTCATACAAAAATTCCACGCAATTATTGCTACAGTATGTTATGTAAATTAAAATGTGTGATTTGCGGCAGGTGGGTTTTAATAAGGTTTCCATAAATAATTGGGATTAATTTGTAATATCAACGAAATATGTCAACAAAAATTCAGCCAAATTTTGTATGCAAACAGTATTAATTAGAACCATCATTTATGCTTACAGAGATCATCTTTTGCAGGATTTTTTGAGAAGTAGTGTAATGTGAGTAAATTTAAAATTTTGCATATTTGCAGAATAATTCTTCTAATTTTCACAAAATTTTGCACACATACAGAAGGCCATGTAAAGCTGCATGATTTAAATGAGCTCAGACAATGATTTTCAAAATGGTGGCCATATAAATATTTTGCTATGTTTAGTATATCTATTTAACAATTTAACCATTTTAATCAAACGTTTTATGCTGACAGCATGTATTATGATAGAAACATATTTTATAGAGCCTCTTTTTAAGCAATTTTGTAAGATGGCCCCATTTAAGAAAATAAGGTTTTCATGCCATATCAGGGAGACCAATCAGTCTATTTCCACTAAATTTCTTACATAAGTAGAGGTATAATATGCCATGTAAACATGTGTTTTTAGAATCTCAGGCACTTATTTTTAAAATGATGGCAGTGTAAATATTTCAGGTTAGCAAACCCTATAATTTAAATCATTAGACTGATTACATCCGAAGTTGATGCACCGAATCCTACCTCCGTGATGCAGTTGATTGCAAGCTTGCTTAATTTTAAAAGGTTTCCTTAATTAGAATCCCAGGTAAGTCACTTGTGTATTTTTATTGCCTTGGTACTGTTTCACATGTTTCTAGTTTCATCTATAATGATATTGCTGTCAATGAGATGTGAATGCCTACCTACCATCTTCACTAAAATTTATTTGCATCCATGTAGAGGACATTAGGCTCATTAGTTATCAGTAACATCTTGTTTTGGTTTAATATTGTTTGTCAAGGTCATGGGTCAAGGTCGAGGTCGGGTCAAGGTATTGGTCATGGTCACTGGGTCAGTGAGGGGGTGTGGCCTGGTGAGGGGCAGTGAGGTGGGGAGAGGATCGGGGGGTGAGTGGTTTTTCAGTGGGTGTGCTAGTGAGGGGCATGAGGGGCAGAGGAGGTGGGTGGATGGTGTAGGGTGTGAGGGGTGAGAAGGGTCGGGAGGTGCAGTATAATGGTTGGAGTACGGGACCATGTCCGCTGATCCGCCCCGATCCGCTGGACCTGGCTCGGAGTCTCGAATCCTCCTTTACTGATCTGAGGATTAAGTGGCTCACTCCACTGAGAGCCTCGTATCCTCTTGCTTTTCTGAGGACTTTTCGGCTCTCGCATCACGGAGCTTCGAATCCGCTTTGCTTATTTTTCAATTTTTATAAAATAAATTCTGAAAAAAGTGATTTTTTGATTAAATAATTCATTTCTGAAGTGATTTTGGGGATGGAAGGGGTAATTACGAAGGCTTTGCGGGTAATTTTGAGGGGAAAAGGGTTATTTTGATACCCCGTTGCCAGTCCTGGCTATTACATCAACCAAGATAGCGGACTGCTCCTAGCTTCTTCGCCTTGACGTCTGTGCCGAAACAAATATAACTATACCACTGATTTGAATTTTTTTTATAATTGTGTTAATATAAAACGAACGTGATTTTTTGAGCTCATAGTATAGATTCACGAGATCATGAAGTATTTAGGTGATTTTTAGCATCCTTTTAACTGATAGTTCGGAAATAGTAAAGGTGAAATATTTAATGGACTATGGCGCTGCGTCTCGTAATGGAAATGTTACAAATATTATAGCATTCTGGCTTCAAACCGCAAAGTTGGATGGACATCCTTATCAGATTAATATGAAAAGTTTATCTTGTAGTTAGTCGTGTAAAGCAGTTTGGGTAAAAAGTAAACATATCGCCTTTGTACTCGTGTATCTGAACAGGTAAGTTTTATTAATTCATCTTATGTTCGCAGTACAGTTGTTAGTATTAATGGAAGTGATTCTCATATAACACACTGAGTAAACCGAAGCATGTGAAATGAATTTACAATAGGAAAGATAGTAAGTAATATTTAGGATTATGAAGTAGTATTTGCTGTCGTTTGGAAGTATCCCAGAAACATAGATTTAATCATCTAGTGGAATTGAGATGTTTCTAAGAAGTCCTCATTTCAGAAATGTTGGTTTTATTATTAATTTTTTTTAGCGTGAAATTACTAAATCGTTAGAAAGCTTAAAGAGGAAATTCACAGTGGGNTTGGTTTTATTATTAATTTTTTTTAGCGTGAAATTACTAAATCGTTAGAAAGCTTAAAGAGGAAATTCACAGTGGGGGGTATGCTTTTATGTGCAAATTTACCTTGGCCAGTGCTCATGTTATGACTCGACAATCAAGAATTTTACTGACTGTACTGATATGAGTCTTGTCATACAAATAACTTACAGAGTAATACAATATTATAATAATACTGTTACATGATGCCTGAGGGGCGTATCCGAGTTCACACAGTTCTTATTTACAGCATATATGTATATATATATATATATATATATATATATATATATACTATTGCTCTTTATTTCTCAGAGAGTATAATATTTCATGCACATTTTAACTCCAATTAACATCCTTCTTAATGTCTCTGTTTGGTAATAGTCAATTTCTCATATGTATAAATAACAAGCTTTCTGTCCGTCTGTTGCCATCATCTGTAACGTCTTTCACTCATGCATCAAGTCCAATAGTCCAGCCTGCCCGTCGCACTATTCACTGCGCCACCGATGCTCGCAGTCGCAGGTTTTCCTCCTGCTGGTCGCTTCTCTCGTCGTCTATCGCTAAAACTCAGCCACTCAACAATTCAACAACTCATCAACTACCGGCCCAGATGTCCACCGCACTATTTGTACTCTGATGGCCTTGACCTGGAAAGTTCTATGCACCCTGAGTCACGCTCAGAGAAACTAGGACAGCAAACCCCTAGAAAATTCTTCAGATACAAAGAGAAACTCCATACAACCAAGGTCAGCAGCGCACGCCACAAAAAGGAGTATCGTGTCGGTTAGCCTTATGTAACAGATACGCGATTCCTGGGTATCTCTCGCTTGTCATTCAAAACATTCCACTGACTTGCCACCGCCGCTATCATATAACTGCCCTGCCCTTCACTTCCACTCGCTCACGCCGGACAAAGCAGCAAGCGCGTAACAATATATAAAAATAATACAAAAGAATAAGCTAACCAATTGTTGAAATCAAAATCCAAAAATTCTGGAACACTACAAAAAAGATTAAAAAGACAAAAAAAATCGTCTTTTTTTATTGCAAAAAAAGGCAGATTTCTAAGTTTTATTCCTAATATATTATATAATTTTAGTGCAATTACTTCAAAGTTCCTGAGTGATTTAGAGTAAGATTATGTATAGCATTTGATAAAAAGATTACAGTTTAACTTGCCAAATGCTTATGTACATTATTATCTACAATAAAATTTGCCATACTATTTTTCACATACAATATAGCCTACCTTCATTCAGTTATATACATATGGACAATTTAAGACATTATTTGGTAATCACAAACTGTATGTGCAGACATGTGGTTATTTACCTTAAATAACTTTAATATACGATACATATACAAAATTAAGTTGATTGTAAGTTGCATTTTTGAGGTCTACACAGATTCGTTAATAATGGTAATATACACCATTTGCTGGTAGTATTGTTTTTCCGTTTTTCAAAAAAGCAGTGATTCTTGACCATTACTGAATCTACTTATTAATAATTACCACAACAATTATTACTTGACAAATATTACTATTTACTAGGGACCTTCCTTATTGCACTGTATAGTCATTTTATAATCTTCGGTTTTGTCGGTACCTTATGAGAATCACTACTAAATACTAACACTTAAGATAAATTAATAAAATTCACCTATTGATATACACTTTTATAGCGTCGATGTGTTTATATACATTTATCCGAACCTGCTTTACAGGATAACAACTGCAAGATGTACTTTTAAGGTTGATCTTCTGTGTTAATGTCATACGAATTTGATGATTCTTATCCAACTTTGCAGTTTGAAGTCAGAGTGCCATAATATTTGTAACATTGCTGTCACGAGACGCAACATTACATCCTATCTAATGTTTCGCCTTTAATATTTCCGAGCCCTCAATAAATATATGCTTAAAATCGCCTAAATATGCCATAATTTCAAACATCTTTACAACATTTTCAAACATATTCAGGCTGTTTTATATTAATACAATTATTCAAAACATAATGTTCAAATTCCTATAGTATGTACATAGCTTCCCAGCAATTTAATACAAAATTTTTTCTCAATTTTGATAGATGCAGTGCTGCTTTTGGCGAAGATAAATATGTGAATATTGCTGCCACTGTTACTATGGTGTCTACAGAACTTGAATTCTGAAATTCCCTGTTATTCCAGTTTACCTGAGTAATTTAAAAAAAAAACGCTGTCAAAACCATGTCACTTAAAATGCACACGAACAATATTGAAACAAATATTTTGCTTCATTATGTACAAAAGAGCAACATCGTACATGAAGCCACAGAAAGCCTTATTAATAAGGCAGAAACAAATTTATAAAATAAAAAAAATATTTTAAGGGCAAAAAAATTATTCAAAACTTGCCATTTACCTGCTGTGCANTAAGGCAGAAACTAATTTATAAAATAAAAAAAATATTTTAAGTGCAAAAAAATTATTCAAAACTTGCCATTTACCTGCTGTGCACATTACGGTGAGTGGTTTACCACAAAATATATCACAGATACTGCAAATGTTTTGGCATTACCAAAACCACAAAACCATTCATTGCAGTTATTAAATTAGAAGGAGCGATAATGAGCTCTTTTATGCAAAAAGCCCAACTAGCACACGTCATTTGGTCCACTCGTGCTAATCTGCCAATACACGAGCAATCCACAGCCACAGTTTCCATANATTAGAAGGAGCGATAATGAGCTCTTTTATGCAAAAAGCCCAACTAGCACACGTCATTTGGTCCACTCGTGCTAATCTTCCAATACACGAGCAGTCCACAGCCACAGTTTCCATAATCAGTTAACCTCTGTAATGCACCCGCAGATGCATGTGCCAACACGATGCGACTTGACTGTCGTGGGCGGTTGTTCACATCTTATCCACTGCTCAGATAACTTGCCTGTAGCAAAATACAATCCTATTGATATTATAAATGTGTAAGTCTGTGTGTTGTGTATGTTTTTTACCACTCAGCTCCCTAACCGCTGAAGGAATTTTGATGAAACTTGGTATGTAGGTACTTTAGGTCCCTAAATAGGACATAGGATACTTTTTATCCCGGTAAATTGTACGGGCTCTGTGGAATAACAGCAAAACATAATTTTGCAATCGCTGGGAACGTGACCGAACTCAGTTCCATAACAGCTGACCGGATTTTAATAAAATTTGGTATGAAGGTACTTTAGATCCTGGAATAGGACATAGGATATTTTTTTTATCCCGGTAAGTGTACGGGTCCTGTGGAATAACAACAAGACGATATTCTGCAACGGCTAGGAACGTGACCGAAATATTTTTTTCATCTGGTGTCAGAGTTTATCAGGCTGCTCAAGGACCTCTGCAATAGCTTAACGACTGCTATCAATCAATAACAACTGGGACCGAATATTTAACGTGCCCTCCAAAGCCCGGATGCGCTCAGATGTTATGCCACTAAACGATCACCCACCCAAATGTGTACCGCTGGGAACATTGCTTAACTTTGGTGCTCTATTAAGATGCCTCAGCCAAGCGCAAAAAGTAGTACCTAAGTACACTTATTTCTAAAGATACAACTTGATGAAACTCACGTTTTTATTTTCATACATCGATGCTGTAAAGCGATAATGTGGTAACTATGCCATAGTTGCACAGATACACTCCAAAAACAATACCCTACTTCTTGGCTATCGAGTAAATAATATTTCCTTCCTTTTGGTTTGCCATAATGAGTTAAAAACCTACACCAACATAGCATAATTTTATAATTTAGTTTTCATATAAATGAATTGTCTTTTCCCAATTTATTTATTAGTGTATCACTGTAAAACTCAATTGTACCCGGGTGAATCCGGGCCGGTTCGCTAGTCCGTCCATAAGCGGCCCGCTTCTGCGTAGCCAACTGTACCCCAAGCATCCTAGATCCATCAGCGGGCCATGAGTGGCAGCAGCGGCCCACTGGCTTACTTGTTCAGGCCTGCCATAAGTTAACCAACTGTCGTCAGTTAACTGTTGCCAAGCCACTTGTGGCCCAGCTATAGGCCACTTGTGTCTCACTTAAAAGAAGCAAGCCATGCATTAAAAAAACTATGTTTTGCCCTAATAAAGATTATCTACTTCCTATTTTCATGTATGATATCTTCAGCATTATTTCACAATTTGTAAATTACTTCGGAAGAGCATGGAAACGAACTCAGAATGCTTCAGTTTACATTCTTGAATGCTGCTCTACCGTATACTCAAGCAGAGCCTTTTTAAATAAATTTGAATACTTTTAGCCTATAAAAATTGAATTATTAATTTTGTTACAGGGACATTTTATGTTAGTATCTCAAGTTCATACTGGAACCTATGTGAGCCATAAGTAGCCCACAACTTTGTTCTGCTAATATGTTCCCAGCAATAAGTAATAGTTAGCATTTTGTCTATCGTCTGCTTGTGGGGTTTCTGTTGAATTCTAACAATCATTGTTAGAGCAGTGGCTCACATTAAAATTATTTAAAAAATAGGTAATGTCACTTTTATTTATATGACCCGACTGCCAACCATATAAGAAATGCTGACAGTCATAAATGTGAACGTTTTCTGCCACTGCCAACAGTTGGCCAACGNCGACTGCCAACCATATAAGAAATGCTGACAGTCATAAATGTGAACGTTTTCTGCCACTGCCAACAGTTGGCCAACGATTAACTGCTTGTTGTGTTTGCTACTTCGGAGTATCCACCAAATTATTAAAATATTAACGTAACCATTAAATCAAATATGGGAAAGCAGTCTTTAGATGGTAATAATACATGAGCTCAATCACAAAATAAAAAATTGTGGGAAAGTATTAGTTAGTGGATATAAGACCACGTGGAGTATATCGGCGGTGATAACATAGCAATATATGTTTAATATTCTGCAATGAGTTCCTAAACTTAACTTACAAATCTGTTGGTGGTAATTGAAAATTACAGAATTACTTCTCAGTCTGCAGTCACTAAATTTACCACTTCATTTTGCACTTTTGACAAATTTCAACAACTCTCAATGTAGGTTTATTAAATCGATGTAGAATTAAAATTTGTATTTACAAATGATGAAAATACTGTATACTAAATGCATTTACTGTTTGTTATAACTAGGTGTCCAGTGGTAGTCTCAGTCAAACCTTAAACAACCTGCCTACATACNCGACTGCCAACCATATAAGAAATGCTGACAGTCATAAATGTGAACGTTTTCTGCCACTGCCAACAGTTGGCCAACTATTAACTGCTTGTTGTGTTTGCTACTTCGGAGTATCCACCAAATTATTAAAATATCAACGTAACCATTAAAACAAATATGGGAAAGCAGTCTTTAGATGGTAATAATACATGAGCTCAATCACAAAATAAAAAATTGTGGGAAAGTATTAGTTAGTGGATATAAGACCACGTGGAGTATATCGGCGGTGATAACATAGCAATATATGTTTAATATTCTGCAATGAGTTCCTAAACTTAACTTACAAATCTGTTGGTGGTAATTGAAAATTACAGAATTACTTCTCAGTCTGCAGTCACTAAATTTACCACTTCATTTTGCACTTTTGACAAATTTCAACAACTCTCAATGTAGGTTTATTAAATCGATGTAGAATAAAAATTTGTATTTACAAATGATGAAAATACTGTATACAAAATGCATTTACTGTTTGTTATAACTAGGTGTCCAGTGGTAGTCTCAGTCAAACCTTAAACAACCTGCGTACATACNAAATGCATTTACTGTTTGTTATAACTAGGTGTCCAGTGGTAGTCTCAGTCAAACCTTAAACAACCTGCGTACATACTGTAGTGAATGGTAAAAAGGCATGCCCAGTTCCAAAGAGCGACCTAGTTAAAACATGTTGGTTACAAAGCAGTTATGTTGCGATCATAGCGAGTAATATTTGCAGGCTGGAAAAGAATTATCTTGGAAATGACAAATAAAACATATCTGAATGGATGATAGTAGCTGCTCACATAAACTGTCTGGCACAAACAAGTGTTCCAAGAAGAGTTGCGAAAACAATGCTCTCACTCTTTTAGGAATACATTTTATAGTTACCGCAAACGTAAATGCAATAGTGAGAATTGTTTTACGCCAATACAAAGCTTGTGAAAACTCCTGTATGGACGAAAACCTTTATGCATTTATTACTTTACCTCCACACTTTGTCAACTCAATCATTAACATCAAAAATATCCTTTTTTTCTGCCTGTAATTGTGTGCAATAATCCAACCAAAGAATTAAATTTTGTAAAATGCAGCTCTTATGTTCAACATTTAAAATTACTAATTTCTTTTCTTGGTAAATTAGTTGAATTCCTTGAGATTTTCAAATTTTTCTGATGAATTAGTATTCCCTGGTTTCATTATTTTAGGCATCCTTATTGTTTTCTGGTTGATAACAACCTCAGCGTAAAATCTACATTTACCCTGATGTAACACATTTAAATAAAATAAGTAAAATGTTATTGTTAATGCATTTAACTATGACTGTACTGTATCCACCAAAGAAAATTGTAAAGCTAAAAAAAATATTTTATCTTCATTCAGGTTCTGCAATTTTGTCCAGAATATACGGCTCAAATAAATGTGAAATACACTGAAGAGCAAAAAAAAANTTCATTCAGGTTCTGCAATTTTGTCCAGAATATACGGCTCAAATAAATGTGAAATACACTGAAGAGCAAAAAAAAACTGGCATAGGCGTGCGTATGAGAATAACAGAAGTATGGAACCTATCAGAGTAACGCAATGCGGTCGGCAGCTAGATCGGTTACTGCTGCTACAATGGCAGGTTATCAAGATTTAAGTGAGTTTGAACGCGGTGTTATAGTCGGCGCACGAGAGATGGGACATAGCATCTCTGAGGTAGCGATAACATTTGGATGTTCGCATACGAAACATCACATCTTCGATATCGCTGCGGCTAGAAAAAGATCGTGAAAGAACGGGACAAACGACGACTGGCGAGAATAATTAAACGTGACAGACGTGCAACCCTTTCTCAAATTGGCGAGGATTGGATTTGTGGACTGCCCTGCAGNGGGACATAGCATCTCTGAGGTAGCGATAACATTTGGATGTTCGCATACGACCATTTCACGAGTGTACTGTGAATATCGGGAATCGGGTAAAACATCACATCTTCGATATCGCTACGGCTAGAAAAAGATCGTGAAAGAACGGGACAAACGACGACTGACGAGAATAATTAAACGTGACAGACGTGCAACCCTTTCTCAAATTGGCGAGGATTGGATTTGTGGACTGCCCTGCAGGATTCATGGTGTGAAATGCCTCCTGCATACCTTCAGGCATTAGTCGAGTCCATGCCACGTCGTCTTGCGGCACTTATGCGTGATCAGGGGGCCCTACACGATATTAGGCAGGTGTACCAGTTTTTTTTGCTCTTCAGTGTATATCAAAATATATTTGGAATTTTTTTTAAGAATTTATTTATTTGAAACAATAAAAGCTTTATGATACCTATGGTATCTAACATTATGCTATATACCGTATACAGGAGCAAATCTAGACTTTCTTTTGTGGGAGGGGAGGGCACTCATTATGCATATGATTGTCTAGCCTGTAGTAGCATGGGAGAAGGGAACTATGTTGTCATAGTTTTAGGAAATAATATTAAATCAGTTAAATAAAATCACTATTTATTACAATTCAGATATTATTTTACATAAAATTTTAAAACATTCATAGAACACTTTCATGTAAAAGTGAGAATTTTTAGGAGGGCCGTGTCCGCTGTGATCCGCCTCTGGATCTACCGCTGTATGTATTTACACTCATTCTGTAAGAAAGCATCATTAACACAATAAATGCTAGACACTAGTAAATGTACTCCTGTTGTTATGTGGCAAGTTATCGGGTATTTTTAATTTCCATTTAGCAAAGATAACGACTACATTGTAATAAGTGACACAAAATATTGGATGAAAAATTATTTTTTTCAACAGGANCATTTAGCAAAGATAACGACTACATTGTAATAAGTGACACAAAATATTGGATGAAAAATTATTTTTTTCAACAGGAAATTATTTATATTCTACCACAACACAGTCACATAACTGTTACAATGGCCACAAAATCAGTAGTGCTGTTAAACTTGTCTTGAAACATCTCATTTTCTTTTCCATTTTCAGAATACATTAATGGAATCGCAACCATGAGCTTCCATCGTCCCATGATCTCATCTGGAAAAATTATCATATAAGTGCACACACTCTACAAAATAAAATTCTAGGCTACGCTGTTTGATTATACAGTTCACCTGCTATAGTCTATTCACGGTTTCTTCACACGCTTTGACTCAAACCTTTGAAAAATCACTCCATGTGTGATGTCTTTGTTTGTTTCCTAAAATATGCCATGTATCACAAGTGTTTTGTTTTGTACTTGTGTTTTCAAAAATAGGCTACATTATTTTTGGTTAAATATAACTTTTACTTGTATTATATTTATAAATTATATTTAATTTGTAATTAATAAGAATAAAAACAGAGAGAAAATAGGTGTGTTGGTAATGCCTATCAAGAAATAGTTCTCGTGCACAATGTTATTTCACTGATTGCGCACGAATGTGGAACAGTGTCCTTTTGGTGTAATGTTTGCATGAGCCAGAGGAATATCCTGGAAGTATAACTTTAGCAGGGCTTCATAAAAGTTCGAAGTATCCGTGAATAGACCATATATGTGTATTACTATCAAGTAAATCCAAGTTCATTACACCAGTCATATGGAAAAACACCAAGTTAATTAACTTACAACCAAACTCTTCCATGAGAAAAAGAACATAACATGCAAAAAGTCTAGTCTCAATGGCAAACAATTATATATTAAATGAACTTCCTGCTGTAGAGACCCGGAAGCAGTATGTGCCGGTAATTTTAAAAAATCATGGTTTTACCGAAAAAACTGTGCAGCCCGCCTAGGATGGTGCCGCGAACGATGCAACTGGAGGGATGAATGGCGCGGAGTTGTGTTTAGTGATGAGAGCACATTCTAACTTGGTACCAGTGACAGTAGTTTGCGAGTGCGGGTCGACCAGGAGAACGGCAACAACCAGAGTGTATATAGCAGCGACATACAGGACAACTCCTGGCATCATGGTTTGGGAAACAATAGCCTTCATTGACTCTATGCCTTTGGTGTTTGTTGAGGGTACACTGAACAGTGAATGCTACATCCAAAATATCATCCAGCCCATTTTGTTGGTGAGTACAATATCTGTGCACATACATCTCATGTTACACAATGCACTCTTGAATGTGTTCGTCAAATCCCCAGGCCATCTGTCCCCATTTGGACTTGTGTGCAACATGGTGGGATGGTGTTTGGTTAGGTCTGCGATACTGGCAGCAAACATGCATCAATTGCAAAAACAGGTGGAGTTAACATGGATCTCTATTCCCCAAGATTTCATCCAACACCTTTATGATCGTCTCTATGCCCGACTCCATGACTGAATTGTCGCTAAAGGTGGCTACACAAGATACTTATATGGTTGTTCAATACACACTGTAGCCTCTGTCCATAGGTGAATGACCCTGTGATCATTATCATATACAGTGTATATCCTGTAAAATTATTCAATGAATCTTTAATTCATGTGGGATGATTGACCCCCCTCGATGTCGCCAGCCGAACCGGCGCCCCCATGCCAGTAGCAGCAGCAACGACGAGAGTGGGAACGAGAGCAAAACGCCTCCACACCATTCCAAGCAGCCTCGTCCAGCCATGCAGGCCCGGTGTGTATTCTGTCAGGACTCCGCATCCGATAACATTAACAGGCATCGGCATGCTCGTCAACAGCGCCCACTGGCACCACTCAGCATAGCACCAACAGAGGTACCCCCGCCGGAGCACTACAACCTTCGACCATTCAGGGCCCGGCTATCGATACCAGTGTGCAGCACCTGACGGCGTAACTACCGAACGGATGAAGGCGTGGTTCACGAACAGTCTCCCGAAGGCGAGGGTCACTTGACGTGAACCCAAACTCACAGGTATCTGCGACTGTTCGCTCCACCGCAGTACAACAACAACCCCGACAGAGCACCATGCCAACGACAAGAACATTTGGCATGGCAGTCAGCAACAGTACCTCGACAGTGTTCGGGAAAGCACCCGCCTCGCCCAGCACCGCACTAGTCAGTTGATGGTCCCACTTTGATCCAACCGCGTGGGCGACACCAGGACAGCTTCGTGGTTCCTATCCAAACCGACCAGCACATGTGCTCACATTCAGCACTGCACTGCCAGGACATGGCTTGCATAAAGGCGACACCAGGNCAAACCGACCAGCACATGTGCTCACATTCAGCACTGCACTGCCAGGACATGGCTTGCATAAAGGCGACACCAGGCTTCGTAGCACCCCTGATAAGGGCGAATACAAATATCCAACATCATTATGCAACACCCAATGTTTAGAGTGTTGATGGCCCCAAAGAGCAGAGTCTAAATGATTACAATTTTTTCCTAAGTGTACACCACGAGTGTAAAGTGTGTTCCAACATAGTTTAAAATATATCAAGAGTGAAATTCAACGACTTCACAGTCCCTACCCTCTCTGCTTCATCCTCATATTCTTTTGCCATTGAACATATATACTAGACATGTTTTCCGGAGCCCTGGAACATAATACGACGACGGTAGACCATCACCTACTCACCTTAAAGTATACAGTTTATTTCTCGTCTGGAATTTTCTTATCGCCAAGAAGAATATGTTTGCATGCTGTCCGAATAGACAGAAAATNACAGTTTATTTCTCGTCTGGAATTTTCTTATCGCCAAGAAGAATATGTTTGCATGCTGTCCGAATAGACAGAAAATAATTTCTTCTGGCCTACCTGTAGCAGGACGAAGATATTCGCGAATGCCTGCCCTGCAAGGAGTGTTTCGCGATGCACCACTTCCATTATGGACACTGCGCATTCCTGCAGCTGTTGCAAGGCACGACATCGTGCAGCAGCAACCTCCCCCACTATAGTCAACACATTAGTCACCAGCCATCACCTCCACTATCCACAGCACCGCCTCCATAATTGAAGGATTCACAGAGTGACAAACATGAACGGCTCTGTAGATCATACTGGTGATCACATTACATCCCGAACCCAGTACTACCTGGTACCCACTCATCTCGACGACATGTGATAAATGGCTTCCAGCAAATGAGGGCTCTACGCAGGCCACTAACGACACCAGCAGCCGTTGGCTGATGCCCACCAAAGCTACTCCCATCGCACCGCCACCACGATCTTCGATGCACGAGTTGATGTACACCAGCTCCTTCGAGTCAGGAATGGTGAAGTGTTATCCCAATATCATCCCCATGTTCCATCGGGTAGAGTATTGGCTGGGGTGATCCATGGTACGAGGGTGTCATGAATGACATAGAAGCCTGCGATGGTGTGTATCATTCCTGCCTCTATTACACTCTGGCACCTGTGTACAGCCAGATTATCACGAATGCCACAGGCAAGTCAAAAGTTTATTTTATGGACAGAATCTGGTGCGATGGTCAAACCTGTGCAGTGTACAACACGAGGCTGGACATAATCCTACCATGCAGCATAGACGAACTGTTGGAGCTGAATGAGGGTGAAACCATCATCATTAAAGAAAGCATCCAGCCTAAGGACTACGATATACGACAAGAGGGCTAGTAAACATTGCTTCACTTCAGCGAAATCCATGCATATTCGACCTATGTCTGGCAGCCAAACAAAGGTGGATAGATGCTCTAGCTACTATGTTTACACCGATTGAATGACCAGTCAGGCCGCAACCGTACCTAAGAACTTTAACTCTGACTTTAAGCAAACTTCGAAATCAATGGAGGCGTCCCTCCTTGTATGCAACCCACCCCTACCACCCCAACCAGTATTACACGGGTTTCACAGTCGAGCACTTACAACTGGATAAACAGATGGATCTGAAATTAAGTTAAGAGGACTTAAATTTGAGCCAGCAGATCCCATATCTAACTCTACTCGGAGCCGAAGTTTCCGATCTCATTCAGTCTAAACCTAGAGCTTTGTTTTTGTACAGTGACCAGGTTAGATTCCCGATAAGGCACACCAGATTTCCATTCACGATAAATATGGAGGATGTAGGTCGAAGAGCTTCCCCCTGTGTACTTCCCTTTCTCCCTCAGATATATTTGGTTGCAATTCTGGAAAATATTTCACACCATTCGCAGTCTGTCGAACACATGTCATTCGCTGATATTTTAGGTTGCTGGAAGAAGGCTCCACCAGCTCTCTAAAANATTCGCAGTCTGTCGAACACATGTCATTCGCTGATATTTTAGGTTGCTGGAAGAAGGCTCCACCAGCTCTCTAAAACAGGATGTGATTTCACATATCTGAAACAATCACAGGGAGAAAAATTACTAAGGCTCTAGTTTATGCTGCTAAATTACATCCGATTTCTAACACACCATCTCAAGTGCCATGCTTGAAATCACTGCAAACTTTCATGTAGAACCATGCTGCGAAAAATGATAACCGCTTTGTAATAATCACTTATAAACCCAAGGGGTACATAATCCCAGGAAATAATCTATAAAAAAAACCCCTTCACTGATGCTGTGCACGATGATAAACACTACTTAGAATTTTAACTAAACGATGAAAATTATAAAGACTGCCTGGTGTCAGGTGGCCAGACCCTGCACATGCACAGCCAGAACAAGTACGATATTTAGTATTNAAGACTGCCTGGTGTCAGGTGGCCAGACCCTGCACATGCACAGCCAGAACAAGTACGATATTTAGTATTTGCCAGCTACACTACCCATGCACATTATAGTAAAAAACAAGGCTTTAACACGAAGCTGATAGCAACCATTGGAGGCTTTTACTTTTCGATATTACGAAGGGCAGCACAGGAATGAATCATAGGTTCGTAAAGGCAAGAAATTGAGATGTTCTGAAAAAAAAATNGATATTACGAAGGGCAGCACAGGAATGAATCATAGGTTCGTAAAGGCAAGAAATTGAGATGTTCTGAAAAAAAAAATCCCACTTGCATATTTCACGCAAGAAGGGGTCCCGGATGCTATGCCATTTCGTGTGACGAGAGTTGTNAAAAAAAAATCCCACTTGCATATTTCACGCAAGAAGGGGTCCCGGATGCTATGCCATTTCGTGTGACGAGAGTTGTTAGCCCAATGGATCAAGATTATCTCCGCAATAGATAAAAACCGACAGATCTTAGTGGAGGTATAGATATTTCAAACCACAGAATATACCATGAGACCTCTCTTTCTACAAGCCTCAAAAATAATCGAGGGCCCTTCTTGTGCTCATTTCCTCATTTCCCCTAAATGTTAAATATGCTTCTCCAACGAGCACATATATCCTATAGCTGTCAAAACAGATGGACCTAAAATTTAAATAAGGATTCAATTTATACTTCTTTTCTCGATTTGTCAGATTGGCAGCCTCAATTGTAATCCCCACATGAGAGCCACAGTTTCCAGCACCATTCAAACTAAACCTAGAGCATTGCAATGCTGTCATGACCTGTAGAAAACCGTAATATATTGTAAATGCTAGACACACTGAAAAATCCCACAATCCCTGCTTGCACANGTCATGACCTGTAGAAAACCGTAATATATTGTAAATGCTAGACACACTGAAAAATCCCACAATCCCTGCTTGCACAAGGATCCAGAAAAATAAAGTTATGCATAATGGGGGAAGATTGTCAGATGAGACAAAACCTATATTACAGAAAAAACCATGAGACCTTCGACTCCACCATCGCATCTGACACCTATATGGGGATAGGCAGACTTTGCACCNGTCATGACCTGTAGAAAACCGTAATATATTGTAAATGCTAGACACACTGAAAAATCCCACAATCCCTGCTTGCACGAGGATCCAGAAAAATAAAGTTATGCATGATGGGGGAAGATTGTCAGATGAGACAAAACCTATGTTACAGAAAAAACCATGAGACCTTCGACTCCACCATCGCATCTGACACCTATATGGGGATAGGCAGACTTTGCACCATGCCACGAGCCATGCCATGAAGCTATGAATNTTACAGAAAAAACCATGAGACCTTCGACTCCACCATCGCATCTGACACCTATATGGGGATAGGCAGACTTTGCACCATGCCACGAGCCATGCCATGAAGCTATGAATGCCAAGGGTTGATCAACAGATGGGCAAATTACTTCTCCTCCTCGAAAAAATTAAATGGGTGAATAACTTCCCTGCCTCAGAAAACCATTCATCTACGACGAAGCTGAAGATGGAGGCCTCGCATCCATATTCACCCATAAGGTCGGTGCTGCATTGCAGGGACACGCCTCATGTTGTACATTGCACAGGGTTTACCATAGCACCGAATCCTGTCCATAAAATAACTTCTGACATGACTAGGGTGTTCATGATGCTCTGGTTTACGCAGGCGCCAGGGTGTAGTAGAGGCAGGCATGATTTAAAACATCGCTAAGCCAGTACACCACATGATGGAATCCGGGGATGGCTTTGGAATAATACTTCACCGTACCTGACTCGAAGGAGCTGGTGTTCATCACGTCGTGCCTTGAAGATTGTGGTTGTGGTGCGATAGGAGTAGCTTTGGCAGGCATCAGCCAACTGCTGCTGGAGTCGATAGAGGTCTGCATGGGGCCCTCATTTAGTAGAAGTCATTCGTCGCATGTCGTCAAGTGAGTGAGTGCCAGGTGGTGCTGGGTTGTATACGTGATGTGATCAGCTGCATGTGGTCAAAGTTCGCCTGGTATACAGGCTCTCGTGTTTGTCACTCTGCAGACCCTTCGATGATGGAGGTGGTGCCATGGAGCGTGGAGGTGATGGCCAGTGACGAATTTGCGACTAAGGTGGAGGCTGTGATGGGGGCGGCTGCTGCTGTACGACGTCGTGCCTTGCACCAGCTGCAGGAATTCTGAGTGTCTGGAATGGAAATAATGCATCCTTAGAAGCATTCCTTGCAGTGCAGCAGTCGCAAATACAGTTGCTCTGCTACATGTAGGCTGGAAGTCTCGTGTACATGTACCGCACATCATGCTGCTCGTACGTCAGCAGGAACTCTTTCGGCAGAAATGCCAGTTCTTCAATCGTGGGATGTGAGCGAGCGTAGCCTTCCATATGCGACATTCGCCGAAACTATTTTCTGCCCACTCGGACAGCATATAAACNCTCTTTCGGCAGAAATGCCAGTTCTTCAATCGTGGGATGTGAGCGAGCGTAGCCTTCCATATGCGACATTCGCCGAAACTATTTTCTGCCCACTCGGACAGCATATAAACATCTTCAGTTTGGCGATGAGAAAATTCCAGACAAGAAATAAACTGTATCCTTTAAGTTGAGCGGGTGATGGCGACAGGAACAGAAGGCAGGATACAGAGTCCCGATGTCTTTCATACGCCAGTATATGCATGCGATGGAGAGCAAAGAAGAGGATGATGCAGAGGGGGCACTCTGGTGAATTGGGCGACATGGGGGCACTCTGGTGGTGGATTGTGAAAATATGAGTTACCAGTGCACTGCAGAGGAGCACTGTCGATTGACGAGGCGATGGGAGGGAAGATGAAGGTGGGAGGATTTGTAGTTAGTGGATGATGTTGCACAACAGCGATTGATTGGTCGAGCTAAGGCGAGTAATTCGATAAATTTACTGTGAAAAAGNTAGTGGATGATGTTGCACAACAGCGATTGATTGGTCGAGCTAAGGCGAGTAATTCGATAAATTTACTGTGAAAAAGGCTATGGAAATGGAAATGTTCTTGTCTGAATCATTACCCATGTCTGTTCATCTTTGAAGAATAGGGGCTATATAATTGATGAGCTGGGATTTTTTTCCACCAGGTATTCCGAATATCGCAATGCATTCCTGCTGCTGTATGTGCATCAAACTGTTACAAGATGCCAGTTGGGTGTATCTGAGTTCCTGAGGGATGGAGGTCTTGATAAAAATAAAAGAACAAATTTTGATTTTAATTTATTCACACAGCTATTATTTGCAGCATTAATCTATCTCATTTATTACTCTATTTATTTCTAAGTGAACACAATACTTAAAGTATATTTTTACTAAATTTAACATACTCATTTATCTCTCTTTTTGACTATAGTCATCTTAACTCATACACATTAATAACACTCTTTCAGCCTATCTGTTGCCATCATTTGTCATGTATTTTCACTCATGCACCCAGTCCAATATTCCAACCTGCAAGTCGTCCTCTTCGCTGTGCCGATGCTCTCAGCCACAGGTTTTCTTCCCACTGGTCACTTCTCTCNTAGTGGATGATGTTGCACAACAGCGATTGATTGGTCGAGCTAAGGCGAGTAATTCGATAAATTTACTGTGAAAAACGCTATGGAAATGGAAATGTTCTTGTCTGAATCATTACCCATGTCTGTTCATCTTTGAAGAATCGGGGCTATATAATTGATGAGCTGGGATTTTTTTCCACCAGGTATTCCGAATATCGCAATGCATTCCTGCTGCTGTATGTGCATCAAACTGTTACAAGATGCCAGTTGGGTGTATCTGAGTTCCTGAGGGATGGAGGTCTTGATAAAAATAAAAGAACAAATTTTGATTTTAATTTATTCACACAGCTATTATTTGCAGCATTAATCTATCTCATTTATTACTCTATTTATTTCTAAGTGAACACAATACTTAAAGTATATTTTTACTAAATTTAACATACTCATTTATCTCTCTTTTTTACTATAGTCATCTTAACTCATACACATTAATAACACTCTTTCAGCCTATCTGTTGCCATCATTTGTCATGTATTTTCACTCATGCACCCAGTCCAATAGTCCAACCTGCAAGTCGTCCTCTTCGCTGTGCCGATGCTCTCAGCCACAGGTTTTCTTCCCACTGGTCACTTCTCTCNTCCAACCTGCAAGTCGTCCTCTTCGCTGTGCCGATGCTCTCAGCCACAGGTTTTCTTCCCACTGGTCACTTCTCTCGCTGCTCGTTTCACTCGTCGTCTATCAATAAAACTCCAGCCACTCATCCACTCGTCAACTCCTGGCTCGGAGGACGCACTTTTATACACACTGGCCTTGACCTGGAAAGTTCAACACGCCCTGAGTCATTCCGAGAGAAGCTAGGGCAACTAACCACCAGAAAATTATTCAGATAAACACAGAAATTCAATCAGCTGAAGGTCAGAAGCGCAAGCTGCAAAAGATTTATCACAGGGCCACATGCTGTGGCAAAACTGTGTAAGCTGATCTTCGTGTTCGCTGCCCATTTTTGGGTTACATGTATGACCTTCACACATTTCCAATTTCGCAAGGGATGCGAAGCAGCGAGGGCATAACACTGCCCCCTCCTCAAGTCTATTCATCCCAAACAGAAACTGCAACATCCAGATCTTCGTAGAGTTCCAGTCGGTCGATGTAGAAAACCTTCGGCTTCGCCCGAAAGTCTTGAAGACCAATCCAAAAGACAACATCATCGATTTTCTTCAGAATCCTGTAGAGACCTTCCCAACATTTCTGTAGATTCGGGTACCTTTTCTTCTCTGTCGGTTGTACAGCCACGCCTGTTGTCCTTCTTGAAATATTTCACCTGACATTCGCTTCTCATACTAGGTCTTCATCCTGTCACCATATGGTCGTTTATACCTTACAGGAGAACTAATCCCTTAACAACTGGTTTAAAAACATGACGCAACTACAGAATTTCGCATTGCATTTTCGTTTATACTACATCCACCAATCTGAAAATTACTGTCACTTCCATTGTATACTGCATGTTGTGGCTGGATCCTCTTCCGACGTACCCTGAAGCGCTGGAGCTCCTGTCAACTGCCTCACTCCCATCCTCGAGCTCATGTAAGTGGTTCTTTTCCCCCGAGGCACTTTCTCCATGGGACCACTCCCACAGAGCCACTACTTAAAGGGCCATCACATCACTTGCTCTATGCCATGGGCTCCTTTTGCTACTATGTGGCACAGTGCACAGGGTGTCTGGACAACCTGCGCAGGTCATTGTGTGCATTTCCCATCTGCTTTGTGAGGTATGCTGCTTGCAGCATCAGCTCGTCGATGTGGTTTCTCAGTTGTTGGGCATATGCAAGAAGCTCACAAATTTCTTCACGCAAGGGTTTGCATGCACTCATCAAAGCCATTTCTTCTTCACCTTGCCGCCTCTTTTCCCACTGCTTCTTCTGTTTCTGCTGCTGCTGTTGCAGGAAATAGGTATCAGGTGCTCCAGCTGTCCAAATTACCAACACTACCACCATTTGGGTGGGGGGTGGCGAAGCTTTGCATTGTGTACTGTGGAAGTGATGTCCCTCAAAGCCAACTCCAACTCCTTCAATGTATTCGTTATTCTGTCTTCTTCTCCATTCAGCATCACTGGATGTACTGGATGTCGTAGTGTGGTATCCTGTGTCGCTGGCACTACCTCCAGTGCTCGGGCCAGGGCATCCTGCATGTTGTGGGGTGCAGCCAGACATATTACTTGCCGTACCTCTGTGTTGGCGATGGCATCGACGAGGAAGCCGACTGCGATTATGTCGCGCGCCTCCTCGGAGCACCCTTCCTGAGATAATTGAGACAGCCACACGATGTCTGGCCATAGCTAATGCAGTGGCTCCCCGTGTCGCTGGGTCTGGCTTCGCAGATGTGCATGGTTGGCATATCGCAGGTACCGGTCGCTGAAACATAGCTCTAAGGCCGACACCAGTGTGGGGTACTTTAGTCGATGTTGCTATGGAAGAGATTGTAGTATGCTCAGTGCGGGGCCTCTCAGTACAGCCGCAAGGCAGTAAGCCTGCTGTTCAGCTGACCAGCCATTCAGGGTTGCGACTATTTCATATTGGCATTGGTACTCCTGCCAAGACATCTGGCCATCGTAAGGGGCGGGCTTAATTGAGACCACTTTCTTCACTCCTAGATGCATGACACCAATGCGGCAAAGCTGCTGACTATCTTCCGAGGTTGTTGTATTAATGACGAATTGTATTGCTTCCCCACTTTATATGGCTGCAGGAGTGGTGATAGTGGAACTCCACTGATGAAGAAATTCCTCCATTTGCTTCTCTACAACACTGATCTTTTTTCATTTCATTCTCGACACTGTTCATCCTTTCATTTACACTTTCAATCTTCTTGACCACATAGTCAACTCTTACATTCACTAACTCGCTAATTCCTTTTATTTTCCTGTCAAAATTTGCATTTACTGTGTCTATTGTCCTATATACATGATCTATTTTCCTGTTTACATTTTCATCTACACTATTTACATATTTGTTCACACTACGAATCTGGCTACCTTCCCGTCAATTAATGCTCGCAGTGGTTCCGATTCTGCATACATTTTTCTAGTGATCACTCACTGCGATGGTTGTACAAAACAGTTTTAATTAATGAATTGTTTTAATCACTAATTACTAGCCTATTGCCAAAAATTATTAACAATTAAATGCCTCCATCCTACTTCTGACACCAATGATAAAAGATGCCAGAGGGGCACGTCTGAGATTGCGAGGGATGGATGTCATAATAAAAATAAAATAAATAAATTTAATATTTAATTTATTTACACAGCAGTTATTCCCAATATTAATCTATCTTCAATATTACTCTTTTTATTCCCCAGTGAGCTCAATAATTGTATATTTTAAATATAATTAACATCCTTATTATTCTCTCTGTTTGATTATGGTCAATTAACTCATACACATCATTAACACACTTTCAGTCTGTCTGTTGCCATCATTTATAACATATTTCACTCACGCACCCAGTTAAATAGTGTAACCTGCAAGTCGTACTCTTCACTGCGCCGATGCTCTCAATCGCAGATTTTTGCTCGTTTCACTCGTCGTCTATCGCTACAACTCCAGCCACTCATCTACTCATCAACTCCCGGCTCGGAGGCTTATCGCACCTTTATACCTACTGGCCATAACCTGGAAATTTCGACGCACCCTGAGTCACATTGAAAGAAATTGGGGCAGTAAACGNCGGCTCGGAGGCTTATCGCACCTTTATACCTACTGGCCATAACCTGGAAATTTCGACGCACCCTGAGTCACATTGAAAGAAATTGGGGCAGTAAACGACCAGAAAATTCTTTAGATAAACACGGATATTCAATCAGCTGAAGGTCAGAAGTGCAACCCACAAAAGATTTATTGCGGGGCAATGTGCTGTGGCAAAACTGTGAAAGCTGATCTTCGTGTTTACTGCCTGCTCTTGTGTTACATGCCTGACCACGCATTTATGCTCTCGCAAGGGTTGCAAAGCAGCGAGCACGTAACAATACTGGGTATTTTAAAATCTTTTCCAGGATTTTGCATTAATTTTTTCAATGTTTCGGCATGCTCTGGCTCTCGGTTAGATTTTTTTAAATGCTGATCGGTACATTTTATTTTCATTCGTGGTTTCATTTGCTTACATTTTTCTTCCCTAAAAGCATTACACATTTCGGTGGCATGGATCCTCATGGGCAACACGATGTGTTTCCCAGCACTTGAAATCCGCTTTCCGATTGCCGCGATGTATCAGTAATCTGTGCAAGAATAATAACTAGCAGAAATACAAGACGAAGCGGCTACAGCCAGATCCTACCATCTCCAAATGGTANATCTGTGCAAGAATAATAACTAGCAGAAATACAAGACGAAGCGGCTACAGCCAGATCCTACCATCTCCAAATGGTACCCTAAACTGACCGATACCTTCAAAGAAAATCAAAATAATGTGTAAGTGTCCTATGGCAATGTTACAAGTCATCACTAAACAGGTTCGTTTTTTAATGGAAGAAAAATTGCTAATCATACCAAACATTGATTTTATTAATCAGTATAAAAAGGTGCTATAAAAATATACTCTACAATTATGATCCTCATAAATCGAATACAAATGACCACCATATATACTTTGCATATTGAAGTTACACTTCCTTAGTGACTGTGGTAGAATACTTCCGCATTGTGCAAGCNATCTGTGCAAGAATAATAACTAGCAGAAATACAAGACGAAGCGGCTACAGCCAGATCCTACCATCTCCAAATGGTCCCCTAAACTGACCGACACCTTCAAAGAAAATCAAAATAATGTGTAAGTGTCCTATGGCAATGTTACAAGTCATCACTAAACAGGTTCGTTTTTTAATGGAAGAAAAATTGCTAATCATACCAAACATTGATTTTATTAATCAGTATAAAAAGGTGCTATAAAAATATTCTCTACAATTATGATCCTCATAAATCGAATACAAATAACCACCATATATACTTTGCATATTGAAGTTACACTTCCTTAGTGACTGTGGTAGAATACTTCCGCATTGTGCAAGCNACCACCATATATACTTTGCATATTGAAGTTACACTTCCTTAGTGACTGTGGTAGAATACTTCCGCATTGTGCAAGCAAATACAAACAGCCACGTGACGGAAATACCAAATACAATGTCTTAAAGCTTGGCCATGAAGCGGCGTACATTTAAGTGCGTATCGTTCCACGAGTTCATCATACTCAACAATAAATTGGTGGTCAAAATATTATTATCTGCCTGACCTACTCTTACACGTATTTCTTTTCAAACACTTATCTGAGCACGAGAATGCCATTTTCCTCCACTGGTCATCTCCATCTATAGCCTCAGCTGAACCTCTTCATGTTGTCTCGGTTGACCATCTGACCTCGAGGAGCATCTTTTCTCGTCTCTTTATAGTCGAAAACCTGACCAAAAAAATTTCAGAAATGCACAATTTTGCAATAATGTCTTAAAAATTTAATTTGTCGAATAAAGAAGACGATTTTTTAAATGACGCATGTGCGTTCTACCACAATTCCATGACATTTCGGCAACACAGACTACATCTCGTGACTTCACATCACTAGTAACGCTGGGGAGCGACACTCGGAGCTCGCCCGCAGTAGGGAGTCAAGCTTCGAGGAGTCCGGCATGATACTGGATCACTGACCGTGACTGACCCATTCCACCACATCCACATAGCAGGCCGATTGCTGCTACCGTAGCTGCGTGTGTCAACGGAGCTCGTTTCAGATGCAGTTCAAAAGGTAGAAAATTAATTTCCACAGACGAAAAACCTCTGTGACAGGCATGCGTCTAAAGTAATGTTGATGTTTTGGTGAAAGTACTGTAAAACGGGGAGATCGAAAAAGGCAGGGCGTCTCACACTTTTGACATATTACACTCTCTTGCATATATATATACCAGGCACTGGATGTTCGCATTACTGACCTCTGTACATGTACCAGTGTCGTAGACACTATGATTTCCATTTGAAGATCGGAATCAGAACACGATTGTGTAGTACACAGAGTTTTTAATTTTTCGCTCGCACATGTAATCACGGAAGGAATAAGCGAGATCAGTTTTGATACCTGCATCGGTAATTTTTTTTACTGATAGAGATGTACATATGTTTGTGAATCAATAAATGACAGTGGGAAAAAAAGTGTCCCCAACAAATTAAAGGCATGAATTTTACATCATTAAATTCTGAGTAAGCAACTTACCTTGTAGCTTTATTCGCCTAGAAATTTCACCATCGATCGAAAACAAAATGCGAAAGTCAAATCAGTCTCGTCGACTCAAAAATATGCATTCCATATTAAGGGGGATGGGATTTGTATTCTTTTCCATGCTGCTGCTTAATCGATTTTAATGAATGAATATTATTTTAAGGGATGCACGATATTTTTCTTAAAGTAGGTGCATACCTACTTTACAAAAATGTGCTTTTTCTGTCTTCCCCCAGTTTGTTTTAACCAAATATATTTCATCGCATAATATTAGGGTACTGTGCAAGTTATAGGTGTAAATTATTAAACAATGGCATTGGAATATAAAAATGACTACTCATGAAATCACTACCAAAAATTTACAACAGTAACCAACAAAAACCAATAGAAATTTCGGTAGTCTCTGTTGTGTTGAATTATCATTTTTATGTATTTTGGTGGTTTCTATTGTTTTCCATTGGTGACCCAAAAGCTTTTATAGGATTCCAGTGGAATCTGTTGTATACAAATTTAGTGGACAGATGCCATTTTAGTGGTTTCTTTAGGTTCCTGTTGTCAGAATACACTGGAATAATTGGTTTTAATTGTTTTCTATTTGGTACAACAACTTCTAGTTGATTATGTTTGTTACTGTTGAAAATTAACCTGTTGGTGTGTGTTGTATTGTAGCAGTTTATATTGACTTCTGTCTGTTGTTTTCTGTTGTTTTGGTATTTAATGTACAATAGCCTGTTGGCTTCTGTTGCATTCTAGTGGTTACCATTGGTTTCTGTTGTGTTTTGTTGTTTTCTGTTGTGCTGTAGTCATGATTTTCTGTGAGATTCGAGTGGTTTCTATTAGTTTCGCGTGTGTTCCATTGGTGTCTGTTGTTCTGTAGACTGTTGGTTTTGTTGTGTTCTAGTGTATCCCACTAGTTTCTGTTCTGCTATAGTCGGTTGGGTTTTGTTGTATTCTAGTGGTTTCCGATGGTTTCTGTTGTGTTTTGTTGGTTTTTATTGTGCTGTGGCCAGTTGGTTTCTATTGTAACCTAGTGGTTTACATTGGTACTGTTGCATTTTGTTGGTTTATGTTGTGTCTTATTGGTTTTTGTTGTGCTGTAGCAGACTTAATTTTTTCCATAGTGCTCTGTTTGTTTCTATTGTGTTCTGTTAGTTTCTGTTGAGTTCTGTTGGTCTCTGTTTTGTTATGTTCGTTTCTGTTATTTTATTGGTTTCAGCAGTGTTCTGTTGGTTTCTGTTGTATTCTGTTGTGTTTTGTTGGTTTCTGTTGCATCATATTCTTTTGGGTTCTATTGTATTCGGATGGTTTTAATTGAATTCTACTGTGCTTCCTGGGTTTGTATTGTAGTGTAGTCAGTCGGTTTATGTTGTATTCTAGTAGCTTCTATTTGATTTTGTTGTGATGTAGCATTATGTTTTATGTTATAATCAAGTTAATTCTATTGATTTAGCCTGTGTTCCATTGATGTCCACTATTTTTTATATAGTCTAGCGGGTTTCATTGGTTTCTGCTGTGCCAGTTTTTGCATTATTTTGTGTNTTCAAGTTAATTCTATTGATTTAGCCTGTGTTCCATTGATGTCCACTATTTTTTATATAGTCTAGCGGGTTCCATTGGTTTCTGCTGTGCCAGTTTTTGCATTATTTTGTATTATTGGTTGTTTAATTTAATTTTTTGTGTTTTGCTGGCATCTATTGTACAGTTGGTTTCTGTTGTATTTTAGTGGTTTCCATTGGTTTGTGATATACTATATTTTGTTAGCATATATTGTATTATTATTGTTTAAATTGCTTTCTATTTTGTTTTGTTGGTTTCTATGGTGCTGTATCTGTTCATTTTTGTTGCCTTGCCTGTGACCTCAATTGAATAAATCTATGTATTGTAGGTTTTTGTTGCATTTCCTGATATTTCCATGGTTTTCTGTCGTACTCTGGTAGTTTTTATTGTATTTCGCCATGTAGGTTTCTGATAAAAATTCATATTGTTTCACCTTAGTTTCTATCATGAGTTGTGTTTTTCTGTTGCATTAATAGTTGGGAAAAGGAACCAACAAACAANTTGTTTCACCTTAGTTTCTATCATGAGTTGTGTTTTTCTGTTGCATTAATAGTTGGGAAAAGGAACCAACAAACAACATAAACACATAAAACACAAAAAAAACTAAGGGATACAGTAATATTACTTCACAAACCAACAGGACAAGTACATTAAAACCCAACAGAAAACAANTGTTTCACCTTAGTTTCTATCATGAGTTGTGTTTTTCTGTTGCATTAATAGTTGGGAAAAGGAACCAACAAACAAAAATAAACACATAAAACACAAAAAAAAACTAAGGGATACAGTAATATTACTTCACAAACCAACAGGACAAGTACATTAAAACCCAACAGAAAACAANAAAAAAAACTAAGGGATACAGTAATATTACTTCACAAACCAACAGGACAAGTACATTAAAACCCAACAGAAAACAATGAAAACCTTTGAAATGACAACATATTTCAATAGAATGAAATTAAACAGAAACCAACAAAATACAACATAGTCTTCAAAAAGCTACTTTAGATCACTATTATTTCTTCATATACGAAATGGGTGAAATTTAAAACCAAAGGAAACAATAGAAACCAATAGTATTTACTGGGACTATATCAGAACACAACATAATTAAATGCTACAGAAACAAAGTACACTATGAACAAATGTAAAACATTAGAAATACAACAGAAATTAGCAAAATACATCAGAAAAATNCAGAAACAAAGTACACTATGAACAAATGTAAAACATTAGAAATACAACAGAAATTAGCAAAATACATCAGAAAAATAATAGAAAACCCGAGACTGCATCAGTACACAACCGAATGAAATGCAGCCGAAACCAACCAAATATGGCCAAAACGANAATAGAAAACCCGAGACTGCATCAGTACACAACCGAATGAAATGCAGCCGAAACCAACCAAATATGGCCAAAACGAATAGATTTTATTGGAACTGCACCAGACTACAACAGAATGAAATGCGACTGAAACAAACAAAATACAGCAGAAACCAATGGAAACCACTAGAAATACAACAGAAAGCCACAAAACACAACAAAAACCAATAAAAATTACTTGGACATCAGAATAAAACAGAATTACATGTGACAGAAGATAACAAACTACAACACAAACCAAGGTAAACCACTAGAAATACATCAGAAAAACCACAAACACAGCAGAAACCAATTGAAATTACTGGGACATCAGAATACAACAGAGTGAAATGCAACAGAACCCAATAAAATACATCAGAAACAACTATAAATACAACACAGAACCTCAAAACATGTCAGAAACGAATAGAAATTACTAAGACTACTTGAGAATACAACAGAACGAACTTTGACAGAAATAAACAAAATGTTGCAGAAACCAATGGAAACCACTAGATATACAAACCAAACCAGAAAACACAATACAGACCAATATAAATTACTGGGACTACATCAGAAAACAACATAATGAAATGCGACAGAAACCAACAAAACACAACAGAAACCAATGGAAATCACTATCNACTACATCAGAAAACAACATAATGAAATGCGACAGAAACCAACAAAACACAACAGAAACCAATGGAAATCACTATGAATAAAACATAAAACCACAAAACACAACAGAAACCAACAAAACAAAACACAAACCAATGGAAACCACAATAAATACTACAGAAAACTACAAAACACAACAGGAACCAATATAAATGACTGAGATTACATCAGAACACAACAATGAAATGTGACAGAAACCAACAAAATACAGCATACGCCAATGGAAACCGCTAGAAATACAACAGAAAGTCACAAAACNCGCCAATGGAAACCGCTAGAAATACAACAGAAAGTCACAAAACATTACAGAAATCAAGAAATAACTGGGACTACATTGATGTGAACCACGCATCCACGAGCTCCTTGTGCCCACTCTGTCCACCGCAGTCAAATGAACTGCACCAGCTGCACCGGGCCACACCAACAACATCAGACCAAGAGTGCATAGTGCAGGTTGACAGGAACGAAACNAACTGCACCAGCTGCACCGGGCCACACCAACAACATCAGACCAAGAGTGCATAGTGCAGGTTGACAGGAACGAAACTAACACCTTCTTGCCAACAGGTACTACATGACTTAAGAGAACGTCCTACTTTATTTATTACAAGAGGTAAATCTTGTAATTAATTAGTAGGCGATCCGAAACAGTGTTTACCCCAAAGCCACAGCCATTGGGCGCACAGGCTTATATTAGATTTCTCGTAGCATCTCGCGCTGCGGCATACGACGTGACACACAACCAAATGATGTTGGCTTGGCCTGTAGGCCGAAGCTAAAGTACAAAGGGCCCCAAAATGCATCCAATAGTGGGCAGCATTTTCTAAACATATCACACAAATTCATTTCATTCAAAATTACAGTCAGGGAAGGGTTTTAATATGTTAAGGGCCATCGAGCATGGCAACCCACACCCCTTTACCAAGGTGGACTCGTCCATCCCTTCAGGAAACAGCCGCCAGGCAACACTGTAGCAAGTGAAATACAAATACGTCATGGGAAATGGAATACAGATACTTTTTACAAGAAAATGTAAAAAGGTAACCAATGTCTATTTATAAGATGGTCCTTTTGTTTTCATAAAGCGAGAATGCCTATAAAGGCCTCCATCACAGTAACAGTTAATTTAGTATGGTGACACTCCCCATCAACTTCACAACATCAAGCTTAAGAAATTTGTTAATCAATCGGGGGGAGGGGGTCACCAATATGTTTCCTTTAATTTATGTAATTTTTCACCAGGGCAAAAATGCCACATAGTGTTTANGGGGGAGGGGGTCACCAATATGTTTCCTTTAATTTATGTAATTTTTCACCAGGGCAAAAATGCCACATAGTGTTTATGCCATGTTTTACCATTCGGTTATCGAACACACACAAGTTGACAAGCTGTTCTCTGGCACACTGCGGCCGGCGCTCTGCGACATCTGCAGCCATCTGTTGTGCGGCGAGTACTCATTTGTATACTGCATCACTTGTTAGGTCTTGGGGGGCATTACTCATGCCTACAGTTATGTGCTGTAGCCGGGCGACCGGCGGACTGTCTGGCAGGAATAGGATTCCCCACTTGCCTTCATCACATGCTATTTTGGTTCTACAGGGCGCAGGGGAAAGAGTGTCGGATAGTTGGTTTTCTTCGCGCAGAATGTGTTCCACCACAAAATCATAGGCCTCTAATAACATAGACCACCGCGTGAGTTTGCTGTGGACAGTGCGCATGTTATGCAGCCACATTAAACACCGATTTTTGGTCATCAATGTGAATCGTGGGTACTCTAGGTGTTGGCAGTAGAGTTTAAGTGCCAATACAATAGCCAAGCATTCCCTCGTGTCCATGTCGTAGTTGCGTTCGTGTGGTGTAAACTTCGGTCTATGGTCGTCTATGACCCTGCATTCCCCACCATCATCATATTGAAATACAACAGCACTAAGCCCCTCTAGACTGGCATCTGTTTGCAAATATAAATGCCTCTGGGGGTCTAAATGGGACAGTTTGTCGCACTGTTGGAATCTGTGTTTGATTTCTTCGAATGCGTTTGGGCATCGTCGTTCCATTGGAAACGCCATTGTGTTGACAACAGGGTGGTAAGTGGTGCTGTTATCATGGCGAAGTCTTGTATGTAGTGCCTTAACCAGTTTATAAGACCGAAAAAAATGTTAAGGAGCTTGCATGTGTTGGGTGCGGGATAGTCTTGAATTGGCCTCAATGTTTTGTGGTTGGAAGGATACCCTCGGTGTCAACCATGTGGCCCAGGTATTGAAGACATGTTTTCCATATATGACATTTTCCGTTGGCACATGCTAACCCTTTGATAGCCAGTTGCTCCAAGATGAGAGATAGGTGTTGTATGTGTTCTTCCTATGTTTTTGACCATATCATAACATCGTCTAGGTATGCGATCGTACACACCCCTGTTAGACCATCCAGGATGTGGACCATCAGGCTCTGGAAGGGGGAGGGGCATTTCAGCCCAAAAGGCATGGCGCAAAATTAAAAATGGCGGCTTTCGGGGGCCATGAGTGCCGTCTTGTGGCGGTCTTCGGGTCGTACTGGTACTTGACAATAGCCGCTTCTCAGGTCAAAGGAAGATAATAGATAATATCTTGATGTCCCCTAACATGTTTAGTGCAGAGTTCACATTGATTAAGGGTGGGGGCGCACTTAAGGTCACTTGGTTGAGGAGCAGGNCCCTAACATGTTTAGTGCAGAGTTCACATTGATTAAGGGTGGGGGCGCACTTAAGGTCACTTGGTTGAGGAGCAGACAAAAGTCCATGCAAAACCTTCAGCTACCGTCTTTCTTGGACGACAGAGTGATAGCTGAGTTGTAATTGCATTCCCAGGGTTCTATGACCCCATCCTTAATCATTTCCTCAATTTGTTGATTAATGATCCTCAGGTAATGAGGATCATAATCATGAGGGGCAGACCAGAGGGGTTCAACTTTAGTGAGTGGTATCGCATGTTCTGCCATGCTCCTTCTTTTAAGAAGGTCTGCCACGGCAAATACGTTCTGTGGTTCGGTCAGGTCTCGCTGGATCGCATCCTTATGTTCTGTTGGTACGGCGTGGTCGAAGAATGTGTCTATTTGGACAGATTGTTCGCTGTTTTCTCTGCGATATCCTAGGTTGTGCACCGTTCGGTCAAACCAAGGTGAATGCAATCCATGCCGATTTCAATAATAGTGTTGTGTTGTCTAAGCCACGGCACCCCTAGAATCAGGTCCTCTCATATATTTTCGGAAATGAGGGCGATGATGTCCGTAAAAGAGTCATGCATATGTATTTCCACTTGGACTTCACCAAAACATTCGCTGCTCCTGTTAAATGTGGCCAATGGTACGATTTGTTTGTCCCTGGTGATCAGCTGTTGGCCTATTAACTCAGCCCACACAAAGTTATGCGATGTGGCCATATCGATTAAAGCAACGATATTCCACTCATCCAAGCGTGTGAGTATTCTGATCAGCTGATCAATGGTGGAGCTAACCTGGCCTAGGCAATGGTGGATCTGTTTGTTATTGGTAGTTTCGGGAGTTCCGGTCGCAACAGTGGCGAAGAGGACGGCCTCAATTTGCCCACTCCACTTTGTCGTTTCCCTGCGGTTCACTCGACCAGTTCGGGCCTATTTTGTGCCCGTTGTATTGTTCGTCATCATATATGCAGCAGCGAGGCAGGTTTGGTGGACCCTTCCCACAATTTACGTTCCGGATTTTGGGATTGTCCCTTATGCCGCTCTTCCCTTCGGAGGTACGGTTGTCCACNACAGGTTTGGTGGACCCTTCCCACAATTTACGTTCCGGATTTTGGGATTGTTCCTTATGCCGCTCTTCCCTTCGGAGGTACGGTTGTCCACAGTATTTCTCCGTTCCTCTATCCACCCTCGTTTGGTGTACGCATTAAAAATTGTTGCTCTGCGCTTCTCCGTGTCTAGTGCTACACTCGCAACTGTTCTTAGCAAGTGTTGTGTTCCGTTGAACACCATGGGCCATAAGGCCGGTCGTTGTCATTGTCTCACCATTTCCACGATCGTTTTGAACACGTCTTTCTCCTGGAGATGTGGATAATGTCTGTCGGCTAGAATTAAATTTCGNCCATTTCCACGATCGTTTTGAACACGTCTTTCTCCTGGAGATGTGGATAATGTCTGTCGGCTAGAATTAAATTTCGTCTTACGAATATGTCCATGTCTTCGGCGGCGCCTTGTTCCTCTGTAAACAGGGTGACCTGTTGGTTTAAGGTTGTATATATGTTCGCATATCTGGCCGTACATTTTGCGTACGAATTGTTCCCAGGTCATGTCGTATTCTGTGGCAGACCCCCACCATGCTTTCTCTTCCCCAAGTAGTTGGTTCCCGATTACACTCGTTCACTCTTCCTCGCTAACCCCGTACTGTTGTAATCGGGTAGTGCACTCTTTGAGGAATGCATGTGCATCCTCAGCTGTCAGGCCAGAAAAGTTTGGGATTGTCTAAAATTTGGCGGGTGTCACGTAATTCCACCCAGTTAAGCTTGTCTTGTACTCGGGAGCTGGTGGGCCTGGTGTTTCGAACTGTGTCCCACCGGCCCCTATCATTCCCTGCCATGCAGGCATGGGTGGCACGAAATCCATTCGCTGGGATTGTTGGTTATGTTATCTGTATTGGGCTGCGTACTTTTGTTGACTCTGTTGACACTTAAACATTCCTTCGCGGACCGCCTTCCATTCCCCCGCGGACACACACATGAGGTGAAAACTCTCATTACACTATTTGCAATTTATGCACGTCTTTTCGGGGTTCACACAATATTCTGCCTGACATATTGAACCCTGGTTGATGTTTGGGTACTTNAATTTATGCACGTCTTTTCGGGGTTCACACAATATTCTGCCTGACATATTGAACCCTGGTTGATGTTTGGGTACTTATCGGTACTGACTGAAGTTCGTGATCTGGGATTTCTGGCTGGCATGTTGTCCGCTGTTTTTACGCATTGCAAGCACTGGAACTGATAGTGCTGCAGGGTTATCAATTCTGCGTGGTTTAAGCAATTCTTTTGTATTACGTGTTGACATGTAGCACAGTGCATGGAGTCTGTGCCATCACTTGCAAACGTGGATCGCGAGCAGCGGTAGGCGACAGCTGTGGAAGCGAGTGGAGGCAGGAAGTATGCATCGTGNAATTTATGCACGTCTTTTCGGGGTTCACACAATATTCTGCCTGACATATTGAACCCTGGTTGATGTTTGGGTACTCATCGGTACTGACTGAAGTTCGTGATCTGGGATTTCTGGCTGGCATGTTGTCCGCTGTTTTTACGCATTGCAAGCACTGGAACTGATAGTGCTGCAGGGTTATCAATTCTGTGTGGTTTAAGCAATTCTTTTGTATTACGTGTTGACATGTAGCACAGTGCATGGAGTCTGTGCCAACACTTGCAAACGTGGATCGCGAGCAGCGGTAGGCGACAGCTGTGGAAGCGAGTGGAGGCAGGAAGTATGCATCGTGTTCGGTCGGCGGTCACCTGCATATATCTGCGCATATGTTATATTTGTCGAAGGGATCGAGTGTTCAGGGTTTTCCGCACTGATCACTCTTCCGATAGGTGGATGGTACCGTTTGTTTGTATTCAATTTTTCAACAGTCTTTTGTATATCACACAAAGCGGTAGCACCTGGAACATGCAGTCGATGCGACATGGTAGCCCAGTCCTTAGTTGTCATCGCAGACATCTTCCCGGAAGGCAGCTGCCTTTACCATTTCTGGCTCCTCGCACACATAGAGTGTATCGCCCGGTCTGGTTGTTAGGCATGGCTTGGTCTTCTGAGGTTGTGCATGCTTGAAGACCAGTTGGTTGTGACATCAGAGTCTATTGTCCCACGCAGGCCTAACCTGTGCCACAAAATGGCGATGTAGACTGCGTTCTTCCAAATCAAGCAGCACAATTGGAGCATTATAAGTCCGACTGTCCTTTCTTCTCCGGATTTACATACACGTGTTTGTTACGCTTTATTTTACCACACCTAGTTGGAAAAGCGATTTAACATTATCTGAGCAGTCCAGGATAGTGACGGGGACGTNACCTGGAACATGCAGTCGATGCGACATGGTAGCCCAGTCCTTAGTTGTCATCGCAGACATCTTCCCGGAAGGCAGCGGCCTTTACCATTTCTGGCTCCTCGCACACATAGAGTGTATCGCCCGGTCTGGTTGTTAGGCATGGCTTGGTCTTCTGAGGTTGTGCATGCTTGAAGACCAGTCGGTTGTGACATCAGAGTCTATTGTCCCACGCAGGCCTAACCTGTGCCACAAAATGGCGACGTAGACTGCGTTCTTCCAAATCAAGCAGCACAATTGGAGCATTATAAGTCCGACTGTCCTTTCTTCTCCGGATTTACATACACGTGTTTGTTACGCTTTATTTTACCACACCTAGTTGGAAAAGCGATTTAACATTATCTGAGCAGTCCGGGATAGTGACGGGGACGTCGTCCCATGACTATGTTAAGAAAAGTCAGAATATTACACAATATTCCTATTTCGAATAGAATGGGCGCCAGCTCACTCAGTGAGTACGAAATCACAGTTCTAGGATCGTGGGCCGAACGATCATGTGGCTGTTTCCCCTGACACACATGGTACAAATTTACAGGAAAACATAATATATATCCGGGGTATTCAAGCTCCCCAGCATGCCTTAGTATTACCTTCTACCTTATAAATGAAGGATGCCTCCTTGAGGCATCGATAATTCCTGGATAGGGCCAGGACCCGAAATACAACACAATGAGAACCCACAAGTTACGATTAACTAGATAAATTATATTGCCGAATAGTGTACACAGTTACATGTAGGCAATACAAATTAAAGCGGACCTGACTCACAAGGCCTGCGAGTGGCCGTTACTGTATAAAAATCCAAGAATGGCTCGAAAACTTAAACAAGTAATTACCTCCAGGGTAGATAAATTGAGCTGATAGAGGGGTTCTGCGAATGCAGGGAAGACTCAGCAAAGTAAATAAAAGTTCCAGTAAATTAAGTTAATCTATTGCAGTTAAGTGTTCCGAACAAATTATGAAAGTCCCTCCATGATGCGATGCATGTGCAGCACATAAGACCCGTGGAATCAGACTCCCGGAGATGGCGTGGGTCAGCGGTGTATTTGCCGAGAGCTCACGCCACTCCACGAGGTCATTTAGTTAACTGACCTCATAAGCGTAGAACTTGAAACATATACACATAAAACACTGAAACATTCCGAGAGCATTTTCTTAATCCTTTAGACACTTAAGAGTTCTTAATTAAGCACTAATTTTCATTCAAACATGTTTATGTGGTGCCTTGCAGAGCACATGGGAAATTTAGGCATGTTAAGTTTTGGGGCACTCTACGACCGGAACAGTCAGGTTGAAAGAAAGACTATTTATTTCCCATGTCACTAATTGCCTTGATTATACGCACAATTACACTCGGAAAACTATACAGAACACTTCAAATACCCTAGCCTTGCTACTCTACACCTCATTAAACATTCACTTAGCGACTGTGGGCCAATGACGTGATGACAGTGGCCGTGCGAGACTACACAGGAGTGGTCCATGTCAACAATCTGGAACTATTGAAACAATAAAGGGGCATGTTATTCACTCACTATTAATCCATACATATTACTAAATACAGTTTGACGTGGCCAAGCTTGGCTACGACGATAAAGCCAACTTGATCTGTGGTGTTTCCAGAGTTGTGAAGTAATATGTGTGTGCCCGGCGCCACAGCTCTGCGGTGAGCTGATGAGATGTAGGGTCGTTCGGCCGACAGCCTAGGGACTCTGGTAAACACTCCGTCATACACACATTGCCGAGGTTGTCGGCCACCTCGCATGCCGTACTTGATTATAAATGAAGAAACAGTGATGCTGGTTGTGAAGGTATTTATTACCCTGTTATGTACACTCAACTACACAGAAGGCACGTGGCCTGAATGGCCCGGAACTACAAGCGACCCCGTGGTCTTATAACCTGAGTTTCGAGATGCACTTTTGATTTCCAATAAATAATCATGTCGCTCTCCCACCGACACTATGCAAGTTAAATAATAAAATATATGATGATAATGATTTATGATGATGTGGATGCGACTGGATACTATTCGACAGATGATGTCCTTGCTAGTGCTTCTGCGGCGTGGGAGAGCTTAACGTCTGTGCTCGTCCAAGTCCTGGCGATTACTGCCGGAAATGTGCGTCGGCTTCCGCCGCCTAGACGCCGCCGACGCCATGCGGTGGTACAGTGAAACATAATATACACTAAAAGATGATTATGGGATGAAAAATGATATGAACTAAATTAACACAACAAAACATAATTACAATTACACAAATACATAATAAAAATGATAATACTTATTCTAAATGTTTTCATTGCACCAGCCACAGCATTGCCAAATGTAGAATGTCACATGTCTCTGGCTGTGGCTGGGCAAATTGTCTCCTGATGACAAAACAAATTATAAATGAATTACACACTGACATTATTTACAAATACACTGACGAAATAAACTGAATAAATAATAAACACTAATGCACTCGTGCCCACAAGCCTGTCGGTGTGGTGCGTCTGGTGTGGGCATACTGCGGCAGTCAGTGGGCAAAAGGACTCGTGAACGTGCGGTTCACGTCAAGTTCAACTTACTGTAGACTTTTTGCCTTTGTGGCACTTTAAAACCAGTATTTCATGCTAGTGCTAAATATAATAAAATTAAGGAATGGTTCGTCGAGTATCGGTAATCACTGACTTTGGATACTGGGATAAGAATTACGTTCTTTACCAAACAACTTTAAGATCTTACATTATTTTTGTACACTTGGCTGTGCACCATGCCATCAAAAATAGTGTGAGAGCTTTTCTGCCAATGCATTTTAAATAGTGNCGTCTGGTGTGGGCATACTGCGGCAGTCAGTGGGCAAAAGGACTCGTGAACGTGCGGTTCACGTCAAGTTCAACTCACTGTAGACTTTTTGCCTTTGTGGCACTTTAAAACCAGTATTTCATGCTAGTACTAAATATAATAAAATTAAGGGANCTAGTGCTAAATATAATAAAATTAAGGGATGGTTCGTCGAGTATCGGTAATCACTGACTTTGGATACTGGGATAAGAATTACGTTCTTTACCAAACAATTTTAAGATCTTACATTCTTTTTGTACACTTGGCTGTGCACCATGCCATCAAAAATAGTGTGAGAGCTTTTCAGCCAATGCATTTTAAATAGTGNTTTTTGTACACTTGGCTGTGCACCATGCCATCAAAAATAGTGTGAGAGCTTTTCAGCCAATGCATTTTAAATAGTGACAAAGTTAACTACCATAAATAAAGCTGGAATAATAATATTTCATTGACTTTAATGTGTACAGCTCGAGATAATGTGTTAAAGTGGCAGACCAATAACAGTTATTAGAATTCTAATAAACTTAGACACCACTGTTCAATTAACCAAAGTGTAATTTAAAATTTTTAAATGCACAAATTTTAAGAAAGTGTGTTACTGAGACATGTATTATATACATAATGTAAGACCTAATAAACATGGGTATTCTAACTGAATACACATTTAATGCCCATGACTCTCTACCTGTGCTATTTTAAACTCACATTTCACTACTGTGATATTTCTTAAACATTAAAGATGCATAAATGATTAACCATATTCCATCACACAATCATCTTTATTGTATAACCACTGTGCCAACTTTGTTAGTATAAAGAATAAGAGTAAAAAATTCTATCACACAGTAATAGCGTGGCTAATTTGTATTAAAATACATCCACACTTCATGGGTGATCAGCGTGCAAGCGCAGTGTGGGTGACACAGGCATAAATGTCATGGTTGTGAGCAACCTAAGAATCTGGCAACAGTGTGTGTGTTTAAGCATGTGAGCAGCATTGCCAGGTGGATGCGTTCTTTTAAAAGGCCCTGATATGAAGAACTTGTTCAAGGTATAAGTTACACAATATATAGGTATTTGGTTAGTGAAGCGGTNTTAAAAGGCCCTGATATGAAGAACTTGTTCAAGGTATAAGTTACACAATATATAGGTATTTGGTTAGTGAAGCGGTGTGTTTCTCTTGCAACTGGGAAAAACATCTATACGACAGGTATTAAGCTGGCCTTGATAGTGCATGCATTAATAAATTATATTCGCTATTATAAAGAGAGAGAGAGAGAGAGAGAGAAAGAAAGAGACAGTGTAGTGAGTAGGAAGTTAGTGTGTGAGTGGTGCGAAATAAAAGACCACCTGGGAAATACTACCCCATACCTGCCAACTTTTCATATCCCCAATGAGTAAAACATTTTGAACTGTTAATTTAAACTCAAACTGGGTGTTGCAATTTCCAACAATCTTCTTCATATAAAATTTCTTCCACCCGAAACAGTTTTTTTACATAGGGTAGTATTTGAACACTTTTAAGTCTAAATTACAAAATAAATGGGAATAAGTCATTCATTAATTATGCTTATGTTTAAGAATTCTTAAATTTTTGAGAAAATGCAGTTTTCATACTGTAGGTAACACTATGAATGGGTCTACACCTGCCAACTTTTGAATGAGATAAAGAGAAACTTCTTTGCAAAGAAGTGAGAAACTATGGTTGAAATGCATAAAAAAATACTTTGAATAATATGTTTTAGTTTTCCATTTTAAACAATATTGCAGCATAGTGTTCATTAGGTAGTATTATAAGTGTAAGTAAGTAAGACAGTAAGATCTTTATTTGCCCTTAAACACATTATGCAATAGGCATTGTCAAGAGTGCATGTAATTCAGTGAACAATAACAAATTACAAGCATTGCCTTCACAGCAGCTTTATTTTTGCTCTACCTAAGGCTCAAATTTCAAAAGTTATACAGTGATCAACTATTATGTGGTGCTCAAGTTCTGGAAGTATTAGGTTACCTATATTACTTCCTGTTGTCACCTTCCAATACCGATATAATAGTATTTACTATGTTTTGCTGCAGTTAATTCTAGAAAGTAAGGACAATTGGGTAAACTTTTTCATTTGAATCATTGCTGCAGTCAGCGGCAACGGAAAACTGCCAGGTCTGCAAACACTGAACAGAATGGTTTCTTTCCTTCTGTGCCTTATCTTGAATAATGACGCTCGTATTTGTACGTCTGCACCAATATTTTGTTGTTACTTCCGAATCAAGAAACATTTTCCTGAACACAAGCCCCAAATGTTCTGCTATGCTTATTGAAATATTGTGCTCGACTAGAAATACACACAGTAGCATTCCGCTTTTGTAACATCATCCACCTCAGAATTTCTAACAAAAAAACTCTCTACTTTACAATTACTATCACCCCCTTTCACATTTTTGTTGTATTTCTCACACTTCACATGTTTGAAAACAGNTTAAAAGGCCCTGATATGAAGAACTTGTTCAAGGTATAAGTTACACAATATATAGGTATTTGGTTAGTGAAGCGGCGTGTTTCTCTTGCAACTGGGAAAAACATCTATACGACAGGTATTAAGCTGGCCTTGATAGTGCATGCATTAATAAATTATATTCGCTATTATAAAGAGAGAGAGAGAGAGAGAGAGAAAGAAAGAGACAGTGTAGTGAGTAGGAAGTTAGTGTGTGAGTGGTGCGAAATAAAAGACCACCTGGGAAATACTACCCCATACCTGCCAACTTTTCATATCCCCAATGAGTAAAACATTTTGAACTGTTAATTTAAACTCAAACTGGGTGTTGCAATTTCCAACAATCTTCTTCATATAAAATTTCTTCCACCCGAAACAGTTTTTTTACATAGGGTAGTATTTGAACACTTTTAAGTCTAAATTACAAAATAAATGGGAATAAGTCATTCATTAATTATGCTTATGTTTAAGAATTCTTAAATTTTTGAGAAAATGCAATTTTCATACTGTAGGTAACACTATGAATGGGTCTACACCTGCCAACTTTTGAATGAGATAAAGAGAAACTTCTTTGCAAAGAAGTGAGAAACTATGGTTGAAATGCATAAAAAAATACTTTGAATAATATGTTTTAGTTTTCCATTTTAAACAATATTGCAGCATAGTGTTCATTAGGTAGTATTATAAGTGTAAGTAAGTAAGACAGTAAGATCTTTATTTGCCCTTAAACACATTATGCAATAGGCATTGTCAAGAGTGCATGTAATTCAGTGAACAATAACAAATTACAAGCATTGCCTTCACAGCAGCTTTATTTTTGCTCTACCTAAGGCTCAAATTTCAAAAGTTATACAGTGATCAACTATTATGTGGTGCTCAAGTTCTGGAAGTATTAGGTTACCTATATTACTTCCTGTTGTCACCTTCCAATACCGATATAATAGTATTTACTATGTTTTGCTGCAGTTAATTCTAGAAAGTAAGGACAATTGTGTAAACTTTTTCATTTGAATCATTGCTGCAGTCAGCGGCAATGGAAAACTGCCAGGTCTGCAAACACTGAACAGAATGGTTTCTTTCCTTCTGTGCCTTATCTTGAATAATGACTGTCGTCTTTGTACATCTGCACCAATATTTTGTTGTTACTTCCGAATCAAGAAACATTTTCCTGAACACAAGCCCCAAATGTTCTGCTATGCTTATTTAAATATTGTGCTCGACTATAAATACACACAGTAGCATTCCGCTTTTGTAACATCATCCACCTCAGAACTTCTAACAAAAAAGCTCTCTACTTTACAATTACTATCACCCCCTTTCACATTTTTGTTGTATTTCTCACACTTCACATGTTTGAAAACAGTGTCTCTACCATCATGCATATGTCGTACCTTCAAATACAGTAGTACGCGGATTTCAGTTAGCCAAAGATGTGTTGCTATTAGCAACCAGTTTCTTTGTTAGCACAGCACGTCTATAGCATTATCTATGGCTACATTATGAACAACAAAACAGGAATTTTTCATTGAATTAAAATGCAAAAGCCCGTAAAACTCTAGTTTTTTTTTTTCAATAAACTTTTAAGCATACTATGAATTCCATAAATTTTATAGGCAAACCTTATGAGTGGGCTGAGATGATACCTATCCAGGCATTCTTTATGTGGACCAGAAAGTGGCATATTTCTCCAGACAGACAAGGTTTTGCTTTCATATACTGAAGAAATGCATATTAAGGCAGCTTTACAACAGGTCTTGTGAAAAATTGAAACTGAAGGCTCGAAAGTTTGCCCATAAGTACAATATTTCTCAGATTCAGCTCAAATCACATCGTGAATGCGTCAAGATATTTATACATATAAATATTATACTTATCTGCCAGAAGTTGTCAGTTTAAAACAGGAACATTGTTACCTTCCATCATTTAGTTCTGTAATTGATAAAAAACACACGATGGACTGGATACATACTATACAACATTGCTGATGACATGACATTGCTGAAGTAACCAGTAATGATTATTTAAGAAACTTATGGTTTCCATGTAACCCAGGAAGTTATAAGGAACTGCTCCAACACAATAAACACAGTAAATTGCAATTCCCAATAGGCTGACTTCTTTTTACCAGGTGCTATAGAAATCTGCATTACTAAAATGTTTAAGGACAACTTGCAGCCGTTTTATGAGTGGATGGGGACGACCACAAGTTGAAACCCGGCGGAAAAGTGAAGTGGCCTTGTTTGAAATTGTTATGTTTGTGGCTCGTAAAAAATTGCAACTGTTACTGAAAACTTCACAAAGATGGAAACTGTCAATGCTCTATACCAGTATTTCCCAAAGTATGGGTCGTGACCCACTGGTGGGTCACAGACCAAAAATTGGTGGGTCCCGAAAAATATAATTTATCACATTAACATATGCATGAGCTATACATGTTATATTTTAGAACCAACAAACATGCATTGCAACTGTCAATCAGACGTAAAATACTACACAGAGTAAGCAGTGACAAGAATTGAAGTGGACACTAAAACTGTAATAGGAATAAATAGAAAACAAATGCATCCTTCGCATTGACAAATCTGATTTCTTACAACCAAAATTATTTTTAAACTAAATTAGTAATATAACACATTGTGTAATGCTGTGTGATTAGGCATCGTTTTCATTAAAATTGTTCGTTAATACTTCCATTTTTAAAACTATTTTATTAATCCTACTACCCTTCACTTATTTACGCTATGTAAGAAATACAATGTGTACATGATGGAACAGCGAAACGGCACGTTTATCGCATAAGGCATTAAATTGGGTCCTGAACTTTGGCATTTTTTTAATGGGTCACGGTACATAGAACTTTAGGAATCACAGCTTTGTATTTTTCAAGAGATGACACATTGTTGACGTGGATCATTGATGCATGTCTGCATCTTTCACTTGGGAACAGGTCATAAACTGATACTGAGTGATCCAACCGAGTGCCTCTGGTATCCCTAAGATATCTGTGTAATTAGGATAGGAATCAAGTGTTAGAATGTGTATTAAATAGCATTAGAATTTATCGCCCATGGGCAAATGTTCGTGAAATTCGTCCTTAGGGGATTGCGAAGTAATCGCAGAATAAATGCACGCCACATGCATATTTAATGAGGTGTAGAGTAGCAAGGCTAGGGTATTTGAAGTTTTCTATATAATATCCTGAGTGCAGTTGTGTGTCTAATCAAGCCAAATAGTGACATGGGAAATAATATGTCTTTCTTTCAACCTGACTGTTCCATTCGTAGAGTGCCCCAAAACTTAACAAAACTAAATTTCCCACATTTTCTGCAAGGTGCCACATAATCAAGTTTTGTATTTAAATTAGTGCTTAAGAAAGAACTCTGAAATCACCTCAAGCTAAGGAATGTCTATCCCGAATGTGGAAGGGTCCTTTTATCTGTATTTTTTATGTGGTTATGTAATGGGGTCAGTAAACTAAGAAACCTTGTGGGATAGCTCGAGCTCTCTGAGAGGATGCGGTTTGCCCACGCTACCCCTGGCAGTCTGATTACATGGGTCTTAGGTGCTGCACATGCATCACAATGTGGAGGACATTCATACTTTCTTCTGAACACTTGACTGCAATAGGTTAACGTAATTTACTGGAAATTTTATTTAGTTTATCAACTGTCTTCCCCGCATTCGCAGCACCCCCCCATCAGCTCAATTTACTGACCCTGGAGGTTTAATTACCATTGTAAGTTTTCGTGCCATTCTTGGCCTTTTTATACAGTAACAGCCGTTTGTAGGCCTTGTGAGTCATGTCCACTTTAATTTGTGTTGTATACATGTAACTGTGTACACTATTCGGTAATACAATATACTTGAGTAAACCAAAACTTGTGAGTTCTCATTTAGTGTTGTATTTCGGGCCCTGGCCCTATCCAGTAGGTCATTTACTCCTCAAGGAGGCGTCCATTAAATAAGGCATATTTGTTATGATTGTGCAGTAAAGTGGAGATATTTCATTTTCAGGAAATGAAATTATTAAGGAACGTGCACTTTTTACGCATTTTACATATATCTAGCTTAATATGCACACTAGGTAGGTGCTTCGCTGATTTTAATCTAGGTCATTGGCGAACAGTTAATGTAAACAGCTGATAAGGGAAGCTAAGATGGTAAACATAATACAATACTATAGAGATTAAAAATGTTAAGTAAAAAACACATTTTATGAATGGTAATGCATTTTGTGCATTCTGTCGTCCTATTACATTTATGGAACTGCAATGGGAATAAGTTATAAGTGTGTGCTTCGTCCAGGCATTGTTTAAATGTACACTAATGTAGGATTGAAACTGTAATCCTCAAAATGTACAAACACACACATTTTCCACAACTCTAACAAACATCACATTATATCTTAAAACGTATGTACAGAAACATGCAAGTCATATCACACAAAAATATATGTAATATTTAAAACTTTTGCATGGGAACAGTGTAACACTAATAAGTAGTAACATCACAAAATATTCAATGTGAACATTTCAGACAACATTACTTTTGCAGAATCACTGAATACATTAGATATGATTCTCATAGCATAATTGCATGTGATGAGTGTGTGAACTATGAAGTGACTGCTGTGCTGTAGCTGATGTCAGGAATTGACATGTAAGAACTGGTGAGGAATGTGTTACTGCAGCTGATATACAAAATATAAACATGACAAATTACTGTGCATCTGTTTATCTGAAGAGAATATTAGAAATTATGCATACAGTAAATAAACATAGAATTAAAAACAACAGAGATGGATGTTAAACACATTATTCTGAATCAGTGACAGCTTTAATTGAAAAGCTGGTACTTTAATATACAATGCATTATTTCAAAATTATGCAAAATGGAACTATGTAAATCAGTAATGAGAAGAAACATGCAAACATTCTCCACTTTAAACTTTGTAACCATGTACACATAAAACATTTTCTGCAGTTATCTAAGCTTTTAATGCATGCATTAAATTGTGGATTGAGTAACAAATGAAAACCAATTCCTCTACATCAAATCACCCTTTTAAAAATTAAGAAACCATACAGCTTTATAACCCACCAAACACATTGCTGTCTACTGGAAACAGCAGAAAATGTAGAGTGGTGTGTGGCATAGTTGTTAATTATGTTTGGTTTCAAAAATATGCAATTAATTTAAGCTTGGCAAATATTCAGCATATTATTTGCAGTTTATATAAATAGTCAAACATGCTCAAAGTGGCAGAAAATTACCTTCATGTCTGGTAAATAAACAATCAAATACAATTTGTAAATACTAGAATAAAAACAAAACAATAGACACTTATATAAAATATATATTATTCTTCTGCTACCATAATGTCAGACACTATTTATTCGCTTGATATAATAAATAATTAATTGTTTGGAATTGTTACTATGCGAATAGGTGATGTGAACTATGCGTCCACGAGCTCCTTGTGCCCACTCTGACCGCCACAGTCACATCAACTGCACCAGGTAAACCGGATTGCACCAGCCACATCAGGCAAAGGGTGTGTAGTGCAGGTTGACAAAAACGGAACTTGCATCTTCTTGCCAACAAGGATTATATAACTCAAGAGACTGCCCTACTTATTTATTACAAGAGGTAACTCTTTTAATAGATAAATAGGCGATCCGAAACTGTGTTTTCCCCAAAGCCACAGCCGTTAGGCGCACTGGCAATTGGTCAACACGTCGTAGCAGCTCGCGCCGCGACACACGACCTGATGCACCACCAAGTGGCATCGAACTTTAATGTAGTCCGAAGCTGCAGTGCTTAGTGCCCCAAGTGTTACCAGTATTGTGCAACATTTTTCCANCATCGAACTTTAATGTAGTCCGAAGCTGCAGTGCTTAGTGCCCCAAGTGTTACCAGTATTGTGCAACATTTTTCCAAACACACCAAACAATGTCATTTCATTCAAAGCTACAGTCGGGGGTCTGTTTTATTGTATTAAGAGCAATCGAGCATGATAACCCACACCCCTGTAGCCAGTGAAATTCAAACCCCTCACAGGAAAATAAATATAGACAATTTTCATGAGAAAGCATTTTATTGTAAGTAATGTTTATTTATTAAAGAACAATTATGTTTTCAGAAAGGGTGATTGCCTACAAAGGCCTACATCCTTGTAACGTGTCATTTAGTGCAGTGACATTCCCCATCAACTTCACAACATCAACCTTAACAGACATTTGTTAATCAATGGGGTGTCACCAGTGTGTTACATTTAATTTATACAGTTTTTCACAATTGCAATCATGTTGCATAGTGTCCATGTCATGGTTTTCCATTCGGCATCGTACGCCGGTTCTCGTCACTTGTGACGGAAGCTGATGTCACTGTGCCAGTTTGTCTCAGCACTCAAGCCAGACCGGCAGCGTTGGTCACCCACACCGCGAGCCACCTCGGTACCATAATTTAGGCTGATATCACTTCACTGCAATAGTAACTTCATTAACTGGAACATTTGATTTCTTTCTTTGCTGTACCGAGGGGAGAACCACCTGCATTCTCACCAGAGAGCTTAATGCTACTGCGTACCCACATAACATCATGCTCATTTTCACGCAAAGGTAACCGGCAGGCTGCAAGTGCTGGGTCCNAATGCTACTGCGTACCCACATAACATCATGCTCATTTTCACGCAAAGGTAACCGGCAGGCTGCAAGTGCTGGGTCCGTTTTCTTTCATTATTCACATGAAATTAAGCGCAGTGAGTAAACCGCTTTATAAAGTTCAAAGTGTGTTGATTCATGGTTCTCCGGGACGCGTAGGGTGTTACACCCTTTATAGTACCACCAACATTGTTCTAGCATATTTCAGACGTACGAGACGGCCTACAATCTCATCATGAGGTGTAAATAGTTTAACAGTAAGTACGTGACAACATCATCTGCAAACTGAGTGGTCTCCAGGGCGCCCTGGGCCGTCGACCAAACGACCTGCACCACTAACTCTTCACTGGGTTATAGCATCAGGCAATTCTACACTCAACCAGACCTGGGTGACCTCGACCGCATCATGGGGCACCACTTACATTTTACCTGGAAACTGATTCTAGTAATAATTTGCTGATTATATTTTCAATTAGTTATTAATTTTTCAGAGGTAGACATATTTCAAATAAATGAAAAGAGTATGAAATTGTAGTTTCAAAATAAATCTTTTTAATTGACTAAATAAAGTTTAGCAGTTAACAACAGATTTACCTCGCAATTTACTTTCTTGAGCTAGTAATTGAAGCGATTCAGAAGAAAGCATTTAATGCCCTGAAGTGCAGTTCGTACATAGTACCTATCTAGATTTAATAGNTTTAATGCCCTGAAGTGCAGTTCGTACATAGTACCTATCTAGATTTAATAGCAATACAAAATGTATACTTTATTTTTAACTAGTACATGATTCACATTTCAAAAACTCATTAATTTATATTTTTATGCCTTACAACACAAATGTTTTAAAATAGTTCATCGATCAGTAACACAACGTGGTAACGTGGTCCAGANTATTTTTATGCCTTACAACACAAATGTTTTAAAATAGTTCATCGATCAGTAACACAACGTGGTAACGTGGTCCAGATTAACAAAAATGTTCCAAGCACTTAGCTGATACTTCTCTAGGCGAAGTCATGAAACTGGTTATAAAACCTTGTTATGGATGGCATATAAAGAGAAGCCGGGCAAGTAGACCTAAAGTGAAGAAAGTATTCAAAAATTGAATAGTAAAAAAATTCAATCAAAATTTAGAATTAAAGTTAATCCAAAACTTGAGTAAACTTGTAGAGTGTAAATAAAACGTCAATTAAAACTTTATTTAGAACTTCGTCAAAACTTGAGCACTCTGGAAAACATAAACAATAAAGTCAGTGGAAAATTAATTATTTGTTCAAGAGTCAATAAAACATGGCACATACTAGCATTAAAGACTGATGTATAGTTCATTTCATATAAGAAGGCCACATTCTGACAGTCAGTGAGTGGCAACTTAATATATCCAAAACAATTCNTGTATAGTTCATTTCATATAAGAAGGCCACATTCTGACAGTCAGTGAGTGGCAACTTAATATATCCAAAACAATTCATGTGCCATTTACAAAATCCTGTATCAGCTGATGCACGAACGAACAAAAGTTAATATTACGTTGGCTATTCTGAGAGCAGTGCCGAAGCACATCACACAAGCAGAAAATACGCAGATAAGAAAGAGTTCGTAGATTAATTAATATGCCGCCATTTTGCATCACCTGGACACTACTCCCTCAGCGCGGGGGAGGTACAAGCCCTTGTGAGGGCTCTTGTCCTCCCATTGGTTTATCATCTCTGAGCACCCAGGTTGGGAACAGCTAGCCTGTCCCGCCTGGCTGTAGATTAAATAGTATTGCTGCGGACTTGCCAGCAGTTAATCAGTTAATAAGGTTGCCTGGGTAGTGCCAGGGCACCTGGCCATTTTTATTTCCGTTCTTTCCTTGCCTGTGGGGGAAAAGAGAGGAAGGTTCCCTATTCCTCGCGGAATTTTGAAATTCAGGACTCTTTATAACCGCAGCGAAGACCGAAGTACTTCGTTGCGGTTTTTGTTTAAGTTTTGTAAGCGGATTCTAAGCCGAAATATACAGTCATGTCTGGTAAAGGTAGATTGGAGGCAAGGCCTTATTCTACTTAATTTAGTAAATGTGTATGGTTTTGTGTGTGATTCTAAGATATTGTAATAATTAAATATTTTGTACCCATATTATTGTGTGTGTGTTTACTCTGACGAGCGAAGAAGGTTTTGTTTAAAATATTTAGTTAGAGAAAGTTATAAATCGCGTATAATACGCTGAGGGCGTGTTATTATAAGTTGAAAAAAGGTTATTTAAGATTATTTATTTATTTGAGTAACGAGAAAGCACTTCGTTATTTGTTTAAAGCTTGAAAAGTAAGATAGAAGATATGAACTTTGCGAGTTGCGTGTCAGCTGCTCTGTGATTGGCCGAGAGGTCCCACCAATGGTGGGGCCCCGCCCGCTGCTCACAAGATGGCTGTGCTGCCTTGTTGTAGCTTGGAGACACCTGGTGATGATGCTAGTTNGAAAAAAGGTTATTTAAGATTATTTATTTATTTGAGTAACGAGAAAGCACTTCGTTATTTGTTTAAAGCTTGAAACGTAAGATAGAATATATGAACTTTGCGAGTTGCGTGTCAGCTGCTCTGTGATTGGCCGAGAGGTCCCACCAATGGCGGGGCCTCGCCCGCTGCTCACAAGATGGCTGTGCTGCCTTGTTGTAGCTTGGAGACACCTGGTGATGATGCTAGTTTATCGGAAAAATTAAAAGTCTTTATTTTTTGGTGCGAGATGGGTCAAACGAATCCGCATGGTGTTTGTGAGGTGCGACAAAACTTTATTTTAAGTTTCTGTTATTAATTTAGCTTGACGGGCAATTTTTGTAAAAACCGATAATTTTGAAAAATATTTCTTACGAATAGTCAGGAGTTATGGAAGTCTTAAAAGGCTTATACTTTATGTTTGAAAGATATTTTCTTTATATTTCAGAAGTTATGTTAGCATAACTATGCAATACTGTATCTAGATAAAATCGGTTTTATTCGCGAATTCCTCGCTCGTCAGAGTTTGTGTGTCACTATACATTATGGTCCTTGATCCGGAATGACTTTATTAAGGAAATATAATTTAATTGGCATTATTGAAGGTGCCGAGGGCCTCTAAAAGTAGAAAGGTTTTTTGGTTTGGGTCGGTGATAGTTTTACTTCTTGCCATGTAGGGAAGGAAATGTGACAGAATTGCCGCGAAGTTACACTCAGACAGGAACTCCATAAGGGCGCTCATGTTCTGAAGTGTTTCCCCCAGCCCTCCCATCACATTTTGGGGTGTTGGGTTTTTGGGTCTGAGGCCGGCCGGGTGCGGGGCGGGAGTTGCCTGTGCTACCGAGGGTAGATTAGGGGTTTCTACAGCTGGGCTTTGAAAGCCAATCGACTCCTGCGCGTACGACTGGCTACNCGGGGCGGGAGTTGCCTGTGCTACCGAGGGTAGATTAGGGGTTTCTACAGCTGGGCTTTGAAAGCCAATCGACTCCTGCGCGTACGACTGGCTACGAGGCAAATTATGTGCATCAGAGATTTATTTATAGTTGACCAAGTTCCTAGCCGGAGCTGGAACTGGCTTGGGTGTGACTTGCATTCGTGCTTTAAGTTTTTCTGCCTGGTTTAGTCTCTTCTGCACTTCATCCAAAAATTTGGGGCAGAGTTTTGAGTTGGCTGGANCGAGGCAAATTATGTGCATCAGAGATTTATTTATAGTTGACCAAGTTCCTAGCCGGAGCTGGAACTGGCTTGGGTTTGACTTGCATTCGTGCTTTAAGTTTTTCTGCCTGGTTTAGTCTCTTTTGCACTTCATCCAAAAATTTGGGGCAGAGTTTTTAGTTGGCTGGATGTGGGCCATGGCAGTTGCTGCAAATTGGAATTGAGTTTAAGTTGGGGCAAACGCCTGCGTTGTGCGGCCCTGAGCACTGAGGGTAGACTGTTTGCATATTACTATAATTCCGTGTGTGGCCATAGGCCATGCAGTTGCTACAACGAGTGAAATCCTGCGGCCTCTTTCTGTATAATCTGGGGCGCACCACTGTCATATTTAACCTAGTCACTGAGACTAGGGGCGGGATAGTTTTGTCAGGTGCGGCCATCACACAAAATAAATTTTGCGGCTGCAGAGTGTTTTTACTTAAGTTTTCAGGGTCACTCGGGTCCAGGATGGATTTACAGAACTGAGTTACGCTTTTCACGTCGTAGCAGCGGTCGGCGAGATCAGTGTGGATGTCTGCGGAGTCTGTGGTAGAAGGCAGATTAAATACCACTTTCTGATTCTGTTCAGATTTCTCACAGAAGGTGTAGTAATTGATTGAAGTGTCTTTCAGAGAGTTCTGAGCTCTTTGGTATAATGCCTGATCTGACAAAAGGACGTGGATTTTCTGCCCGTCTCGTGTAATAGAAATTGTGAATCCGGTTTTTCATATTTTGCTAATCAGTTGCACGACTGATTTGTAGTTTTTTATTTCAGGAACTGCGATCCTTAGAGATGATTTTACTGGGTTTTATTTGTTCCGACACGCGGCTGTGTGTTCGGTGGAGGTGTGCCTGAGGGGCCGGGAGCTTGCTGAAATATCCATCCTGGATTTCCGGAAGTTTACTAAACCGGTTTTGAACCGGAACAGGTTCTGGCGCCACTGACGGCGTCGTGCGTTGGCGCTTTGTGTCGCCATGGTTTTCCTTTGTTCTGCGGGGAGTGACTACCCTGAATGGTTCTTCCATTCGTGGGGCTTCAGTTTCCATTTCAGTACTTTTGCTCACCATCGTGGCAGTTATTAGTTCTTGCAAGGGCGGTGGCAGACTAGCTGCTGCAGCCGCAGGGGTTTTCCTTTTATTTTCCTTTGCCAGGAAGAATTGGTTGGCTTCTAAGATATCGTTATCACAGGACCTGTTCTCCATGTAGGCAGTATGTTCTGCACTCATTTCTGTGCCATCTATATGCAATAGTCGCGCTCCAGGAAGCAGTGTTGGTTTGCCTCGTGTGCTTTTCCCGCCCCCAGCCTGCTCCATTCCCGGAGAGGTTGGGAGAGGGTGGGAGCGGGAGGTGGAAGGAGTTTCCGGAAATTCCTGTGGTGTGTGTATTATTTCTAAGTGTAATTCCTACCAATTAAACATGCAGTAAACTGAGGCCACTGACCCACTAGGGGCTAAGCTCGAGATGACCACGAGGACTGACCTCAGTTTCCAGGGTGTGTTCGCGAAAGCAAAGCTAGGTGCGCCGTAGGCGAGCCTGCGCTGCCGGTCTAGTCAACGGACAATAACCTGTTGTCTGCTTGGCTACCTACATTTTTACCATTAATTAATACATTTTATTTTACGTGGTCACAAAACAGCAGTTTTTAGTTTTAGAAACGAAACTTTGTGATAAAATAGTTATGTATAGGTGTTCAAAATGAGATGCACAATAAAACGTTACGTATCCAAATGTAACGAATAATATCCAAGGTTTCCAAACTCTCAAACCAGGTGCTGCCATCTTGTGCGTTAAAGGCGTACCATCTATTGCAACATGCCCTTCCACGCCATCTATTATCAATATCCCGAACTACACCCAGAAACATATTATAGTTTTGTTGTTTAAAATAACGTATTTACGCGCCTATACAAATAATTTTATTTCCCCGCAAGCTCTGTATAATTTTTAAAGTAACATATATTTCATGTACCGTGTTTACGAATGACCCTACACACGTTCACCAAGCTCTGTTTACGAATGCAGCACCACCCAAGCAGTTCACCAATTGCCGCACGTAGCAGCACCTCATGGACACGCTGACTTGCCACATCAAAGCCTATTCTTGACACGCCAGTTGATGGCGAATGGATACATAAACGAAAAGGCGACATGATTTTCAACTGTCAAGAATGTGGCCTTCTTATATAGTACACTGTATAGTGTACTCCCCATCTCGGAGGGAAGATATGTAACTGCTTATATAATTAACACTAAAAAGAAGCATCTTCGCAAAATTCTACACTACATGATATTAACAAAAGAATAAAACATCAAAGCTGTATGTTCCCGCTGAAATCTCTCAACACACGGGAGCACACACCATACATGCCATGGTTGCTTCAAGCCTGAGTTTATAAATGGATCTTATAAAGACTACAATTTTTTTTCTATAATGTGAATAGAGAATTTCACAAAGTAAGCCATTGATAGTTTGCAGTTTGCCAGGTAGAAGAAATATTATTTTCAATAGTGATGTTGAAGTATGCACTGAATGTGTTTGATGTTTTTTTTTTAATGCATGTTTGTGATCTACAATATTTCATACCTCTTTTCACTTCGCATTTTGAGAATTTAATCTTGCATGTTATTCCAGTTACCATTTATTGCCATCAATAATAATATTTCCTTGCTTTAGCCTACTTGGAAACTGAGCCATTAACAGCACTTGTGATTTACCTGCATCCTGCGACACATTTAAGCATGCCTACAATCTGTATTGTGATGTCAGATGCATCAGTTTATTTTTTCTTATGAGGTTTTTTTTATTAATGGAAAATAACTGAGTGCATCAACTACAGTATTACCCAAGATGGAGGAGGTAAGGTGAATACATGTGCAAGTTCCCCTCCTTTGTCCACCCTCTGTGACATCATCAAGGGATAAGGAAGTATGCAACTGTAATAAGACATGTTGTTTACCCCGAAATGAAATTTGTTTTCCTGTTGCTGTTGTAATGTTGTTGTACCAGTGAACTGGGGTTACTTTGAACATTTTGGGGTAAATTTGAACACTCAAAATATTAGCAATGATATAATTTGGTGAAGTAATAGCAAACACAACATGGCCAGATAATATTCAAATTTTGAAACTCACTGCTACCATTCTCAGTTCCTTTGCCAAATGGCACCAAAACAAATATTTACAGTCATTCAAATTTACCCCAGCAATTTATAAAGTATCGAGTTACTTTACGGTAAAAATTTTTCACTATGCTAAGCTGTGCAGTGTATGGGTGCAAAAATTGGGTTCAAAAAGAAAACTAAAATCAGTGGGGTAAAATACTTAAGTTTCCCGAAGGATATTACAGAAATGTTGGCAGCAGCTTACAAGAGAAACTATGAATTTGATGTGAGGATGTGTAAGTTCTCTCAATTTAATCATTTTGTTATAAATATTATTATACAATAACGAGACACATTAGTTAGTCTTTTTAGGTTTGCAGAGTAAACGAAAAGTCGTCTGAGAATAAGAAAACTTTTCTTCTTGTTTGAATTTTACTGCTGTTATGGTTACAAATTAAGAGTTAAATTCAACTTACGATACAGCAATCCTCATTTGACTATAAGAATTGGTTTTTGTTCTTGATATCGATAAGTTAGATTTATTTAAAATGTTTGTGAAAACAAGGCTACCATTACTTGTTATAACAATAAATAATGTTTAAACAAATGTAATTATTCTTGCTTCCGTTTGGTTTTTTATAATTATTTAAGAGTATTCCATTAATAAAATGAATCCCATTGTGATAATGGCTACATTGCATGTTTGCTGGTAGGGTTACATCAGTGGACTATTGTTGTTAATTTTTTTGATTTACTTCGATTGATCTTATAGCACACCGCGGGCTACAGGTAGTTCGCGGTAATATTAGCACTTTTGAAATCAACCTATGGAAAAATCACTACATGTAACAGCGTATATTTTAAGTAAGCAATGACTGCGTTACTCGCAGTTCAGTTAACAGCGAACTACTAGAACAGTTCCATGTTTTAACGTCTTACCAGTCATAAAGTTAAAATTTGTTGTCACCTGCAATTCAATTTCTTTTTGCTGAATGCAAATAAGAAAAAAATGTGGCTGTATTCTAACACATACATGTTAATAACTCTTTCACATCATCGCTTGGCTGATGCGACATTCAAGTTAGCTGGTTCATTGTTTTGTTTGGTTATTTTCCCGTCTACTCTTTACTTGCTATCCCCTGTTCCATGGCCTTTCTTTCCTTCCATGTTTGATGGGACTCTACCGAGTAGAGTAGGATTTGTGATCCCGTCTAGTATTTCTCTTTCATTATCCTCTATTTGTCCGTCTCCTGTTTTTGTTTTTGGCCGTGGGCTTTCCTGTTGGCCACAGTACCGCAAAAAAAACTCTCGTGTGTCAAGAAAACAGCGGTTTATGAAGAGCTGGATTTAAAATGTGTTTGTATCTTCTGAAATAAAGTATTCCTTAATGTTATAAATAACATGTCCTGAGTGAAGAGGCATTGTTTATTATTGATTTCTGCTGTATTTCCACGTAGTTTATTGTTCCAGAAATTCTTGGAATTTCAATTGTCGACCTGGAAAAGTGCTGCTTTGTGCAATTGAAGTCGGTATACATTTTAAACCTTGAATAAATTTGAAGAAACTTCGATTGAGTGTGTTTTGTTATAATTGGGAAATGTGTTGCAATTATAACAGCTTAAATAAATTGGTGTGCATAATTCAGTATTTAGACATGACCCAACTACGATCGTAGAGTTNCCACTTTCTGGAGTTTTTTTTCTTATTTTCAGGAAAGCCCCTATAGTAAAATTTTACCCATTGCTTGAGTGTTAGGGATACGTTAAAACGGTATTATAACGTCTGTCCGAACTGTTTGATTTGTATCAGCCGATGGTAATTACGAGTATATAGAATAGTGGCTTTTCTGAAAATAAAAGGAAAAATCACGGAAAGTGGTATATTTCCACCCACTTATTACACAGAACACGAATTTACTAGGGGCATTAACGTATTAGCAATACAAACCACAAATACGATAGTCGGGAGGGCTTTGAAGATCGGGAAAATTGTGGGGTAAAAATGTAAGGAAAATAACTACGGTGCCGTACGTAACGTTACGTTAAGGTTACTTAAACTAACATACCTAACCCCACGATGAGTGAATTACTACTTTACTTTTTTATACTAACCTCGGATTGTTGGGTTTTAAACTAACCTGAAATTGTAGGGTTTTAAATTAACCTAGAATTGATGGGTTTTAAACTAACCCAGGACTGTAGGGTTTTAAATTAAGCTACGAATTTAGTATTTTCTAGGATGTTAGGGATTTAAAGGAACCGTAAAATACACCGGAAGAATATGAATTAACTCACTTAGGTAGGCGGCGGGTACAATTCCTCTGTCCTCTGCCAATTCAACTGTTGTACACCTTACCTCACTCGACGAAACAAGTAACACCCGCCACATAGGCGAATATTACACACAGAAGCACTCGTTCTTGCACTCTCAGTTTTTAAATATGTCGGATTCAGACGTCACAACTCGTGCCCGCAAAAACACAACTGCACTGTATCACATCTGAACTGCAACTGAAATTCCATGACAATGATGTCTAAAGACCGTAGCAATGACGTCAACGATCCACAGCCAATAAGGTGACGGCACGGATCCGAAAATCATGGCGTCTGACGTAAACAAAGCGGTAGGCTGCTCGTACTTTTAACTATTATTTAATACGTTCTACTTATTTTAACATTACACCCTCCTGAATATGAACAAGGTGAATTGTGCAGAACCCATTAATGCTACTTTTGTTTTTCTAGGACTTTTCCTTTAGAAAAGTCGCTACTCTGGATAATTACAGATATTAATATACGATAGATAATACAACACACCAGATGTATGTAAATTTACTCACCTAAGTAGGCGGTGTGTCCTCGGCCAATTCAACTACCGTCACTGTTGAGTGGTACTGTACCTGACCATGACCTACTAAAGATGCGAAAGGTACTGGCCAAACCAACGTTAATTATATACATTGGCAAACCCACAGAAGCATTTATCCATTCTAAAATCAAAAGCCTTCACACGGTCGAATTTGGACGTCGCAAATCACGCGCACGCCAACATTTCACTCACCAACATTTCATTCACCACGAATCGCACTGAATGCCATACAGTGGCGAACTAAAGTATTGTATGTCGTGACATCCGCAGCCAGTAAGTAGTGTGAGAACAGCATTATATGGCTATTCAACATGGCATCCGACGTAAATAGAGAGGCCAAACTGCTCGTACTTAAATCTATTTTATTTTGTACGTTCTACTTATTTTACCATTACGCCCTCCTCAATATTAAAAAGGTAAGCTGTGCAGAAACCGTTTGTTACTTTTGTGGGTCTACAACGTTTCCTTCAGAAAAGCTGCTATTCTATATAATTACTGATTCTACAATTAATGCATGGATACTGTTTCTTGAAATACATTGTCATCGGCTAGGTATGGTTTTTTTAAAAATATTGTGGCGAATTTACTCATGTATCTGTATGCATTAAAATTTTATAAGTGAAAAGTAATTTTTTTCATGAGCAAAGCAGTAAGCCTTAGAAAAGGTTAGTGTTGTGTGCTTTGAATACTGCATGACTGGACAAATTTTCACGAAACTTGCATTGATAGAGAAATATTACTGTGGTAGTATGCTGTAAAAATTGGGATAAATTCTGTTCAGCCATTCGAGTTTCATGACAATTGTTTTTGCTATAGTTGGTACTCGTAATATAATAGCATCACCTGCCATTTGCTTGTGCGTTGTCTTGTATTAAATATAAAATATTGATTTTTCAGTTAGTTATGCAATATAATTTTAGTCGTAAATTATGTTAAACATAATTCTTATGTCATTTAACGATTGTTTAATGCACATTGTCTTCTGTTTAAAGGAATAAAAACACTGTATTTTCTAAAAGTGTGCCTTTCTTTCTTACTTAATTTATGTTATATATATGTACAACTGACATGCTCCACATTCCATATGTCCTTGACATATATAGGAATCCATTTAGGTCAGTTTACCTTTTTCCTATCTAAAGTTTCAGCGTCTATCCCAAAAAAAAAGTTTGTGGCAGTGTTAGGCAAACCTATGATTTCAGAAGTCGGGGTGAGCAGCTTGTCTGTTGCATTAGTTCACAACAGAAGTAAACCTTGTGCAAATTATCTTCTGGCTAGATGCTAACTTGCTGCTCAGTAAATTTATCAGTTCGTGGATATAAGTGCTTTAGTTGTTTAGTGTGCATCCCAGCTTTTAATTTTCATTAACGTTTCATTTTTACTTAAATCAATGTTGATTTTACATGTTTGTATTATCACCGATTTAATAAAAAGCAATATATAAAATAGCAGTAGTATTAAATACTTTAATAAGTACATAATTTAATTTTTTTGTGTTTTCCAAAAACACGTGTTGCATGTTAATAGAAAAGTTAAATTGGCATTAATTTTTTTTTATGAATTTTGAAACAACAGTAAATTACTTGAAAAAAATTTATTTGTGGCATTACCAGAAGTTCTGATATTTCAAAATGAGTACCGTTTTCCTGATAAGGCACAGTCACATTATTTTTGTGTGCCTCTTCTACAGCCCAGTGTTCGCTTTAATATGAATTTTTTCTGTTCAATGTCAGTTTGCAGGGGTTACTGGTAATTCCTAACTTATGTTTAATGTAACTTGGTTCCTTTTTTGTGATTTTGTTATATAAATTTGTTTGCTGCCAGTAACTTGCAGCGTAACCATAATGACAAATTATTTTATTACCATTTTTATTTGTGTGCAGACTGTTCATGACAAGGAAGTGCACAGGATCCTGAGAAGTATCCAAAGCTACTGGCATTCATGACCAAACTCCACAGTCAATCATTCTGATCTTCTCAATCTTGGAAGGTGTAGGATGTGTTACATTATATCACAGGTTAGTTGGCAAATACTTTTATGAACTTGATAGATATAAGTTTGTGAATACATGCTAATTTGAATAAGTTTTCCAGTGTTGTGCATTTAGTGTACTTGAATATCTAGTATAACAGCAAAACAGTGTATTGAGTTCCAGTAGATTTGTGATATTGGGATGGAACTGTGTCTACATTACTGAGCGGGGCACTCAGCAATGGCAGATAGCCTGAGAGAAGATGACCAGAGGAGACAATTACAGGAAAGTTTCACTATAACAAACTTGAAGGCACCAGAAATGTTGCTTGTTTGTTGTAGTGAAGTTCTTTATAGCAAAGCACCCACACAGAAATTTTGAAAGGTATATATGAGGTTTACAGTTGCACAAATTAATTTATGAAGTATTTTGTTTAGAACATAAGAAACATATTTATTCATAAAATACCTTTTTTCCTTGATGTTTTTTTTCTTCATAATTTTAAATGTTGAATAAATATGTTATTCTATAAGCCATTGTCCCATGAAAATTCAATGCACTTTTAATTTCATCACTTCTTGGACATTTTATCAATGTTTCCACCAAGGTGCATACACTGAATTTTATTTTGGAAGGGGATGAACCTGGATTTCTGAAGTGGGCCCTTTGCACAATAAGAAAATTACTGTTTTCATTATAAAATACAGTAGAACCTCGATTATCCGGGGTAATGGCAGGGAGGGGTAGCACGGATAATTGAAAACCACAGTTAATCGAGACACTTTTTATTTAACGAATTACATATGTACTGTAATATGGGTGTACAATGTCATGTTATAACGTTATCACTGCTTGAAATATGAAGTAATGAGTTTTTGTTTTTTGCGGTTTGAAATGGTTTTCCTTACTTCAGTTCTAATTTTTCTCAAATTCATGACGTCATGGAAGTCAAAATTTTCCTGTTCGCAGAAGTTCAGGAGGATATCAACTGCTTCCATTGCTTAACTTGGCTGAATTTTTTCTTCTTCACAGCCAACACTGTCATTATTGTCATTCTCATTGTCCTCTGAATCATCCTGTTGTGTAGGTGGAGTACTGCTTGTGCTGCCATAATGAGCTGCTATGTCACTGTCACTTAGACGTTCAAATCCCTCTTCATTAACATCTTTTTGTAGCCAATCAACAATATAATCTTTATCAACGTTAGTGAAATCTGGAATTGATGTGGCAAGCTCAAGACAAGCTTCTATATCCCCCTCTTCTATATTTTCTTCGTCATCATAACCTTGATCTAAGATTTTTGCCCACGAAAGTCTTAACGTACTTGCAGGTACGTTTTCCAAGCCTTACATACTGCGAAAATGGCGTCTTTAATGGTCCACTTTTTCAGAAAATCTTTCAATGAATCAAATTTGTAATTTTCCTGTAAAATAAAACGGAGAAAAATCTTTTTGTACCTTCTTTTCAAACAGGAAATCACGCCTTGATCCATTGGCTGGATTAAGGAAGTCACGTTAGGTGGTAGGTAGTAGACAAAAATTTTACCATCCTTTGTTTTCAGGGTAGAGATTGAGGGGTGTGAAGGGGCATTATCAAGCAGAAGAACAGCTTTTTTTGGTATCCCTTTCTCATCCAGAAATTTTGTTACAGATGGTACAAAAACGTTGAAAAACCATTCACGAAAAATAGCCTGGTTCATCCAAGCTTTTGGGTGATTGTAATAGTCACATGGAAAACATCTCATTTGTGTTTCTTTAAAAGATCTTGGTTTTTTAGCTTTCCCAATTACGGTTAATTTGAGCTTGTGTGTCCCAGTGGCATTTGAACACGTCATAATGGTCAGTCGTTTTTTGCTAGATTTGTGTCCAGGAGCTGATTTTTCAGATTGCGCAGCGAGTGATTTTGAGGGTAGCATTTTCCAGAATAGACCTGACTCATCTGCGTTGAACACTTGGTCAGGGGACAGGTTCAACGTTGAAAGCAATGAATTGAATTCCTCATTGAACAATGTTGCAGCAGTCAAGTCTCCACTCAGAGATTCGCCTTGGATGTCCAACTGTCTTATACCGTGTCGAGTTTTGAACCTAAATAACCAGCCCTGGGAAGCATTAAATTTTTCCTCAATTTTCAAATTTTCATGAAACCATTCTGCCTTTTCACGAACCATTGGACCAGAAATCGGAATTCCTTCAGTACGCTTCTGTTTGAACCACTCAAAAAGAGCAGATTTCATGTCAGATAATGATGACTTTTTCATAGTTTTTCTCGCAGCTGATAGCTCAGATGTGGATTCTGCAGAAGATATGAACTTGAAAATGTCATTTTTTTGCTTGATTAAGTCACGCATGGTCTGTTCACCCACACTGAACTCATCCGCAAGTTTTTTTGCACTTTCACCACAATCTACAGCACCGTTTATAATCAATACTTTTTTCTCTAGAGAAAGGACGACACGTTTACGTTTTGCACTCATTGTTGACCGCTCGGAAGGACTATGTAAAGCGACGGCCAGAACCAAACTGAGAAGTGTGAAATAAACAATTGAGCCGTTTGAAAAGGAAGAGAAGAGGGGACAATTTCTTAGACTAAAGTATGGCCGCTTTCTAGCTAAATTCCTAGAAAATTTTAATAAAGGTTCGGCTGCATTTTTTTCTCGGTAGTACCGGGTCTCTGTCTGAAATTTCTAGGAACTTATATACATCAAACTTCCTGCTTACTCGCCTATGCCTTTCCTTTGTGCCTGTAGGTTTTTTAGAATTAAACCCCTTACAAAAACAAAAAAAAAAATTCTCCCGGAAATGTGAGCACGGTTAATCGCGAGCACGGATAATCGAGACGCTGTTAATCGAGGTTCTACTGTATATTTCAATTTCAAGTGCACGCTTAAGGGAAACTTATTGGAATAGTTTATTTCTATTTTGAGTACATGATCTTCTGATAATTGACATGTTTTCATATTTATGTATATTTTGACTTTTCTCGGAGGGGTTGGATCCCATTCAGTTCCTCCCTTGCGTACACCCCTGTTTCCACCTTCCATTTCATCTTGTATATGATTTTCAGTTTCAGGATCATATCAAAATTCTACTGTAATGTCTTAAGGATATTTATATTTCAGGTTATATAACAGTTGTAAACTATGCACATAAACTTATTCATAAAAAAATAACTAAAATTTTCAAACAAATTTTTTTGAGTGGGACTGAAGAGATTTTGGCGGCTCTTAACAGCGAGGTCTTGAGAGCCGATGAAGGTGATTGAGGTGAGTATGGAGCAGCGCCAGAATGAAAGGGCTGGGGAAATGGGAGATCCCAGAGAAAACTTGCTGACCAGCAGCATCGTCTGGCACGAATCCCACTTGTGAAAATCTGGCAATAACCTGTCCGGGGATTGAACCCGGTTAGCCTTGGAAGAAGGCTAACCGCTCTGCCCACCGCGGCCCCTACTTTTTTGAGTATGTTATTTTCAGTGTATGATGTTAGAAGAGCATTGCTAATTCAAAATATTTGCATTTCAAAACTAATTTACATAACTTAATTTTACTCAGCTCTACCAATTTTCACAGCATTCTGAGAAGTATACAACATGCTAGTGATACAATAATTTATTCACTTTCAAAAGTGACATAACATTTATGCTGCACATAAACATCCTCGGACAGATTATAGACGTCCTGCATGAGAAAATAATGTTGCATCTGTACACAAGAGACACCACCTTCGCATGCCTGCCATGCCAGTCACAAGTGCTTAGTGTTTTGTATTGAGGTGCCATTTTGTGTAAAAGTTTGTAGAGGTTTCATCATCTCTAATCATGTTGACACCTGTGGAATACCTATGGCATGACATGTTTTTGTAAATATTGTAAAATTGTACAAAGTATTTGGTTATCGTTGGGAGAAGGAAAATATAAATTTATGACGCTAGTACAAAATCATGACTTATGTGTTCATTAATTTGAATATTTTCCTAATATGCCTAAAGTCATAATGTAAAAATTCATAAGATTGATATAAAACCCACTATATTGCTTAGGCTTTTTTCAGGACCAAGACAGTTCTTTGTTATGATGAAATGTTTGTTGAAGTGGTGCTTTCCTGTATGTGTATGATCTGAGGAGGTGGAGCTGCAGGTTTGTCATCAAGCAGTTCCCAAAGTTCACCTGGAAGCACACTTCTTGACAATGCAGTCATCTCGATTTTGTGTGGCACACTTTCTAGGCAGCTAAGACATGTTATATGACAGTGTAATAATTAATATTTTACTTGAAATAGATAAAAAAAACACAGGGGTAATTTGGAGTCTGAACATAAATGTCATGTTGACAAACTAAGTCATGAAAGCAGTGGTTCTCAAACTGTGGTCCGCAGATCACTAGTGGTCCATAGATAGGTCCTAGGGGGTCTATTAAATAAATTTATGATTAATTGTACTCTTTTATATTTAACTTTTCTAAAATTCTATTAATTAATACAAAGTTTTTAATCCTAAAAATGTCAAGTTTTACAGTGATGATTCATTTCAATGATCAGTTAAATCATTCGTAAGTTTTGGTTCATGGATGGAAGAGGTGTGGAGGAAGTGGTCAGTGTTAGATTGAGTCTATGCATTGTTTTCCATGTTAGGTTGACTGTCTACATCTAGTAGTCCATGATACAGACAAATTTGAGAACCATTGCATTAAAAGATGTCTTTCTATTCCCTCTTTTTGAGTGCTGGGACTGTAAAAAATGCAGAAGTCTATGATTAGGGAGAAAATTACATTTGTAATTTGTATTGCATGCAAAGGTACCTCAAACTTGACTGACTTTTGAGTATCTTTGTAAAGAAAATTGTTGTAATTAGGATCTTAATTTAAAAAAAGAATATCTTATGTTATAATTTGCAATAGAATCTCTTTTGGAACTTCAGTGATAACTTTTGGAGGGGAGTGGTTGATACGCAAGTTTTTTGAGTGCAGAGAATTTTTCTTTTACTTATTGTGTTAGCAGGCCAGTGTTTGGGAGTTGGGATCCCTTTGGCCTGATATCCATGGATTTGGTGAAATCTCCAGTGGGGGCAGCTGGCTCTTCAAATATGTGGCAATTGCTCAATTACCAATGCCAAGTTTTCTTTTTTATAATATTAATAGGAGATATTTAACTTATTGGGCCAAAGATGCGACACTTAAAAAAAAAAATTTTAAATCTGTCTCAGTTGGTTGCCTAGTGTTTACTCCCAATCATAACACCATCTCATAGTATATAATCAAAATATTTTTGTAAGGTAACTAAGTTTTGGGCATAGATTCTTGGATGGATGTCCTACTGAAAATCATCCTCCATTTGGATCATGCATGTGGGCTTCAATGAAGTAAATTTTGGATGTGTAGCTATCTGGGCCGATGTATTCGATTGGAGGTAGGTCTCCATGCTCCCTAAAACTGACAGACAACCTACAAGTTTGCCATGGACAATATTTCTACAAAGAAAGAAGTTGTGCTAGCTAGTACAGCAATGTCCTGAAACATGCTTACTTAGCACATGTTCAGTGATGCTGTAGAATACAGTATGATAACCTTGATCGTCAATATCTCGATGTATATAGGGACCCAGCAGTGTTTCCTTAGTTTTATAAGAGTGGGAACATGGACTGGCTAATTAACTGATCACACAGACACTGAGACAACCGAGCTGCATATGCTCGCATTGCAGCTTCCCATGACCATCTCGAACTTAGCCATAGTTGTTCATTATATGACAGAAGCTACACTGTTTGCAAGACTTGTCAATAACACAAAAATTAAATTGTGGCTTGATCAATCTGCTAGTTCTGGGTTCTCACCAGCTGGCACTTCACTTCATTACATACTGTTTTATTGCTATGGTGTGGCACCTTGCTATTTGAGTTATATTGGGATGATGCAACGTCATTGGTGTGAAGTATTGAACTGTAACACTTAAAGTTGCATGCAGAATGAGGTTTTAAGATGGTAGAAACATTGTTTGTGTTCCTATATCAACTGCAATGCTTCTAAAGTTGATTTGCCAATTAATATGGGACACCTGTACATAAAGGGCACACAAACTTGATGGTTGTGACGAAAAGAAAATTCTTGTCATAGTACTATATATTTGCCTCACAACTGAAGACTTGCACATGCCCTCAAGAAATTCAAGTAGTTGGCAGAAGCTTTGATCCTTCACATACTTAGTCCCAGCTCAAACTTTTGCCAATTTTCAGAGTCAAGCTTTGGGGTGACCATGTTCAGAAATAACCAAAGTAAGTCGATTATATCCAGCTTTAGGACTACAAATGTGTGAAACAACCTATGGTTATCAACAATGTTAGCATGCCTTTTCAATGTTATTTATATTCATCTGGAGGACCATGCACAAACAGACAAATTCGTAGAAGCATTTGCCACCTTACCATCATTATGATCAGATGTAAGAGACATTTTGTTCCTTGTGCCCAGTACATATGTAAATGTGAACACCCACGCTGTTTTCCCCAACATGGTATCGACCACCTTGCAGTAAAAGTTCCACCTGAGGGGGGAAAACATCCCTTACACAATAGTGTTAAAACTGTGTACTAAACAATAAAATTAATCACTAAATTTTGTTATTAAATATTGCAAAGTCCTACATGTAAACTAAACATGGTGTCTTTAGGTCACCAAAGTCATGAAAAAGTAATGAAATTGAGTGGATAATCATGAAATTGTCTTTTTTGTATCAATTTAATGTCCACCTTATTGTCGATTGACATTGATGTTCCATGTTAAGTGGTGAACGGTGGAAACACACATAATTTTATGGTCAACAACACTGGCAGACAATGAATTTAACTGAAGTCGTCATGAAAAGAATAATGAAAAAGTCATGAATTTCATTAATTGTAAATATGTAGACATTCTGTTAAATACAATTCGCTCAAATACACTAGCAACGTACAAGCAAATGGCTGGCAATGCACTTTTATTACAAATGAGTAAACTACTTCTAAAGGAAATTCCCCAATTTCTTTATAACTTGTGATGGAACAATTCCACTATTTAGGGGCTTTCATTAATTTTAGTTCCTTGATTTTTGGTTACAGTTAACACTTTTTATGCTATATGACTTGAAAAATTCATAAATCACGGAAGAGCGTAGTTTTTTGTCTGTGATGTGTTTGTTTGCATATTAATTTTTTTTTAGAAGTACTTTTCAATGTACCTCAGAAAATTTGGCCTCTGCAGTAATTACAAAATGCATATTGTCATCACGAATAAATATCAATCTTGAAATGATTCCAGGCATATGACAAGACTAGAGACCCGAGAAATTTGCGACTCCCGAATTCGCGAAAAATTTTAAAACTGTTTTAAATAGTGGGGAACAACTTATAATGCATTTTAAAGTTGTTATTTAGTATTTTCGACTTGCAAATTTCTTAAAATTATCTTGTACAGTAGATTTCCAATTATCCGAATCAATTGGGACCGGACCCCATTCGGATAACCAAAAATTCGGATAATTGGATTTTTCCCGAAAAAAGGGTCTATTTTAATTAATTACTGTATGTATGTTGAAAATGAGGGAAAAAAACTATTTTTAAAGAAAAAGAGCTTTTAATTAATTAAATGAAAAGGCAACACTTTTACATGTTAAGCGTACTTACAAGTGCTGTACATTAGTACAGTACAGTATGTAGTACGTACCATACTGTACATGAAAGTCATTGCTTGTTGAACATTTCGGTCAAAGTACACTGTTTGACTGTCTTCATCCGTTTTCGGGTAGCCAAGTCACGCATCTGCTTGACAGTGAGAAGTTGCATGTGGTCACACTCGGGCTGACGCTCCATCCACTTCAACACAGTTTCAAGGCCGGCAAATGCTTCACTAGCTGATGGTCCCGTGTATCTGCTTCAATTTCGACATTAAGATCATCTTCTTCCTCGACACTTTCAATAAGTTCATCATCATTTAGAATTTGAAACCCAGGGTCTGACGAATCACACACCATCCACTCTCCTATATCTTCAGCACTTACTTCGAACATCCAGGAATTTTCAAAAGAATGTTTCTGAATTCTTCAAGTGACACGTCATCCTCATCTTCTCTTGTCTCTTCCCTTTCCTTTTCTTGAGCTTCTTTTTCCTTTTTCTCCTTTTCCTTCTCTTCTTCAGTTGATATGCCTTTCAACTTGTTCCACGCACGTCTTAATGTGACTGCCTTAACCAAGCTCCAAACTTCCGCCACTATGTAAGCACAATCTTTCAAATTTATTTTTTTGTGGTTAGCCAACACACCTTCGTCTTCGCCCTCTACCAAAAGTTTCCTTAAAAGTTGCCTTCTGTAATGGCGTTTTATGGTTTCGATAACAGAATGGTCCATTGGTTGCAATAAGCTTGCCAACAATTCTTCAGTGGGATGAGTTGGTGAATTATCAACAATTAATAGCACTTTACTACTTTCTTTTCCAAGACATTTGTGGTGCTTTTTCACTTCAGGGATGAAAATTTTGTAATACCACTCGGTAAACAATGCTGCAGTCATCCAAGCCATGGGTTGGTTTTTATAAAAGAGGGGAAGCTTTTTCACATTTTTAAATGCTCTTGGGCTGTTTGACTTCCCGTAGAGTTTGCACAGTTAAGCGCCGTAACACGGTCTTTACTAACTTTATGTCCTGGAGCACTACACTCCCTTTTAGATGCTAAAGTGGTTTTAGGCAGAGCTTTCCAAACAAGACCGGTTTCATCGGCGTTGTACAAAAACTCAGGATCTTAGGAGTCTGCTACAACTTAAAATTTTTCAATAAAATCTTCTGCAGCTTTGGCATCTGCTGACATCTTCTCGTCACTTAAATCTAATTCACGGACACCGTGCCTGGACTTAAAATTTCTTAGCCAGCTGTTACTTGCTTTAAAGGATGAACAACCAAGCTTCTGAGCTAAGACCTTAGCTTTTTCACAAAGAATTGGACCCAAAATTGGGTTTCCCATAGAATGTTGCTGCAAAAACCACTTGAAAACGGCATCTTCTAAATCTTTGTTTGTTGCTGCCTTCATTGATTTTCTTGAAGAACTTCCATCTTCGTTTTCAAGCACTGACACGAAGTTTAAAAGTGTAGGTTTGCTCCTTTTAATGTCTGAAATTGTTGATTGTCCAACACTATACACTTCAGCCAACTGTTTACCCGTAACTCCATTATCTGATTGCTCTATAATTTTTAGTTTATCCGCTAATGATAACACAACACGTTTTCTTTTAGAAGCCATGGTGAACAACGAAACGCACTCACAAACAAAACAACGCACCTACGCTGTCACGAACAAAACACGGTCACACTGACTAACTAATCAAAACGAACAGTGACAGGTGGGCCGGGCCGGCCACCTGGCGACAGACAACAGCCAATAATAGAACTGCACGGTGACTCATAATCCCAATAATGTTCGGCGCCTACACTAGTTTTGCAGAGGGAAGGACAATAGCGCGCGTAGACAGAATCATTATTTTGCGAATTCTGATAATCAGCTATTTGGATAGTCTGAGTTCGGATAATTGGAGTTCTACTGTATCCACGAATTTTGACATGCATTCGATTTCAACAAATTTACAGATATCAAGAAATCATTAAATGTGCATGGCAACGTGCGGTGGTACCGCACTTGGCTACCGAGAGGGCGAAAGATGTACAAGCATGTCGGAACTCGTGGGTGACTTAGTCTGGTTTGGACAGTTGTGGGTTGCAGAGTTTTATGTGATCTGTTTTATAATGCCACCAAAAATAAATATTGACGAAAGAGTAAAGCAGTTTTCTCAAGAAGGCATGGTTAAATCGCGAGATGTCATGATATGCCGTTTTTGAAATAAAACAGTAGCGTGGGAAACCTCCGACAGCACCAAGAAACACGTGCGGAGTTACGGTCATGTTGAAACTGTCAAGAAAGGAAAGCGGCAGAAAACTATATTGGCAGCAATTGAAGGCGCTAAGACAGCAAAGGTACGGAAAAATTTTATTAAAATAATTTATAAATACCATACTGGCACCTAAATAATTCGGATTAAGATATTGTTATTTATTAATAATGTTAAAAATTGGTTTTTTTAGAGTAATAAATTGTTACTATAAATTTTTTTTAAGTAGATTTTGCCTACTCTATGTAATGTACCGTTTTTAAAGTTTTAAGATCTAAAGATTTGATTCATCACGAGCCGCCTCCAGACAATAATTTTCTTGTGTATGCTTAATTAAATCTTTGTTAACGTTAACAAGTTTGTAAATTCCGTCGCTCGTAATTTCCTTTGTTCCGTGTGACCATGTAGTAGGACTTCCCTTCCCCTCGTCAAGGGCAAGACAATGTCATCCCACCCTCACTCTTCTTTGATAAATGGTTCTCTACCCCTTTGTCATTTTCATCTTGTCACCACCTGCTTTTTCTTTTGTTCAGGCTACCCCACCTCTCATCAAATTTAATTTTCTTTCACACCATTTGCAGAACTTATTCTGCCACGTTCACATTAGTAATGTCACATTGTTCTCTTCTTTCTTGCCTAACACAAGTTTTCGCCGCTGTAATTGAATATTTTATGCTTTATTCTTGCAATACATCCACCGTCTTTGCCTAGTCCATCTCAAATATCACATCCCACCCCATGATTGTGTAAACATGTTGTTGTGAAATGGGTGGTTTTTAAATTCAGTTTTAACCCATTTTAGGTACAGCCCCCC
>NQII01000343.1:1719244-1746766 GCA_002778355.1 Clitarchus hookeri
AGCAGAAAAATTAGCGCTTTGGCCTTTTTAATTCTGAATGCTGCTGCTTCCACTCACAGTCGAATCAGTTTAAAAATTATTTATTCTGACCCAAACTTGCACAAAATTTTGTTAACAAACAGCAATAAGTACAGTAGTACCGAAAACACCTGTACCGATAAACCATATCCACAGTTAATTTTCAGTGGTCCTGGCAAAACTCCTGTATAAATAATGATAAAGCTACCAGCTCGTATTTTTTATCGGATACTACGTTTATTGAATTATATTTTGGTCCTGTCATCTAAGGTTTCCCGCAACGATCGGTTTTAAACTGGTTGTTTATGCAAACATCTAGTAACTGCCCTGCAACACGTTGCCTGTCTTCCCAACACATCTGCCTCTGCGGCGTGGTGCGACGTGCAAGTCTGACTTGCTACCTCCCCTTAGACACTTCACAAGAGGGGAAGTGGTTACCTAGCAACCAGCGTGGCGACCTAGCGTCCTCTCATTCTCTCTTAGCCGCGCTCCTTCCTTCCTCCCCGTACATGCATTCGAGAGGGGAAGTGGTTTTCTAAATAAAAGAAAAAACACTCCCTCTTTCTTTCTCTCTGCCATGCACGCTTGCCTTCACACGCCGGCCGCAGAGCAAATAAACTAAAGTGTTACTGGCGGACTTAGACATTTTATCAAGATTATCACTTGTATTTCAAAGGTAATGGTTTCGCCTGAAAATGTTACGCAATGCATTTTAACAAGCAAAACATTCTGATCCAGGAAATTAGCAGCACCAGGTTTCAAGTTCTATTTTCAAGAATTCAATCTCTCTGAAACTTACTTGATGGTGTACACAAGTACATATAGCTCATAGAGAAATTGAAGACACACACTAATATAAATGTCTTGGAAGCACTTAAATCCATGGAAGATTATTACAAGGCCTTTGTAGTGGGAGCCCTAATAGCTTTTTAGATGCCAGTGTCAAATGTAGACTGAGGGATTCTTCTCCCAATTTTCTTGTGTTCATACAAACAGGACAAATCTGAGTCTGACCAATCTTGAACTTCTCTCTTCCCATGCATATGAAGAAAAATTATGACATTTCTTGAAATTATAATTTTCTTGTTTTCTTATTTCAAAAGATCTCTAGGAACACTTTTTAAAATAATTTTTTTTTGTTAGGCCTGCAAGTGAGATGTGTACACATTAGCATGCTCAGCATTATATTTGAAACTACTTATTGCAGTGTTTTACTACAAAACAATTCTAACATCTAAAACCTGCAGAAATGTCTAACTTTTATGAAATTTTTATAAGTATAAAATATGTTTTGTGTACTTAGTTTTGTTGTAATTTTTTTAATTTCAATGCCCCATTTTTCTGTGTAAAATACATATTACTGGCACTAAACAAATCTGCATTTTACTCAAGAATTTTTGCCTCTCTTACTCAAGAATTTTAGGACATGCTACTCAAGAAATTCTCGGGTCTCTAGACATGACTAAATAGTAATTACAATAATAACTTTTTTTAATGTAATATTTAATACCACTATGTTATGTGACAAGAATCTGTGCACAATAAGCAGAATTTATTGCTTAAATATGTCAATAGATAAAAAATAATAAAATGCTTGTAAACTCTCAATAAACTATGTTTTTGAATTACCAGGGATATTTATTAGATAACTCAGTGCTCTCAAAGCATTAAATTTTCTTTGGGAAGAACCAACACAATGACCAGAATATATAGGGTAGTCCGCCTAATGAGGATACCTTTAAAATTACTGTAATGGTTGCAGATCACGAAATGTGGTTTTCGTTAAATGAAATAACGTACGGGGGCAAGTAATTTGCCGCAAAGTGACTATTCGTTAAGGAGCGCACCGCAGTGGAGGGAAGACGGACATTGTGAGTGCGAGTCTGATATCAATACATTAAATTTTATTTGGAAACCAATGTAATTCAGGAGATTTGTTTTCTAATCATTAACTGTACTGATTAACGAATGTGTACAGATGCACANCCGCCCACCCCGAGGAGAATTGCAATAGCATCTGCATTCATAGTAAAAAAGATCATAGTTAGGTCTTTTCACAGCATGTGCTCGATGTGATTATCAACATCAATACACATCTGTAAACACACATGTAGCAAGCAACGAGAGGAGGTCCCGCCAGGATGAGTTACGGCATGTGGTGTTTGCTTACAGCTGTGAGTACAGTTCCACTGCTTCATGCTACCGGCCCACCTAAATTAATAAATTAATTATATTTGCACATTATTTTTTGGCGTTGCTGTGTTACTTTCCGTTGCATATGCTATATCACTGAATTCCTCAATGATGGTTACACTTAATTTATGCTACAAACACAATGCATCATGCCTTCATATTGTAAATTTGTGCATTCTGCCTTTTTATTTGCAGCTGGTAGTGGACAAAGGATAATGTAATGAAGAAATTCCCCATGTTTGCGATCTGCTGAGTAATGACATTACAAGCATGTTATTTGCAAATGTATAGTCATTTTATGTGAAATTCTCAAGGGGCTGAAGCTGCACCATTTTTTATTTTGATAAAAATAAGTTTCTATGTTACCCTATCCTCAAGGTGAAAGGAAAACATTAATTTAAATTTTTACCTGCAACAAGTGGATGATGGCAGCCACTTTTTATAGACACTGCAAGCTAATTTCACAGATTTCTGAGGTTTACACAACTAGCCTTAACTTTTTTTAGTAAGCTGCCTATTGTGGAGTTTTTAGTGTTATTTAAAAGCATACGTAAGATACTATTACATTGTATATTTATATTATAAAATAAATGTTTTATTTTCAAAATAGCGGCTATCTGCTTTCAGCATTTGGATGACTGTTTTACCCCACTTGATACCCCAGCGTGCTTCACCAAAGTTGCATTTAGAGATCTGATCTTTTGTGTGCTTAGAGTCTACATGTAGAAATTGTGAAACAATAAAGTTATTTGGTTTGAAGATTTCCTTCCTAGAAAAAAATAGTCTCCAACTAGGGAAAAAAATAAAAATTTGATATTTTTGAAGCCAAAAATGTTATATGGGAATGAAATAAAAATTTGAGTTTTTTTACGAAAGATATAATTGATGAATAGCTGTAGGGTAAAAGTTTTCCCATCATGTTATTTTTACCCCTGTTGAGTTTACAGACCTTTGAAAAAAAAACCGTATTTTTGAATTTAATCTGCTGTGCATTATATAATTCTAATTCAATCCGAATGTCATTAACATGAGGGTGACAAGGGTACTAAGTGTTTTACACTGTTAGGGCAGTGCAATGTAAAAAATTCACAATTTTGTAACTACATAAAAAAATTTAANGTGCATTATATAATTCTAATTCAATCCGAATGTCATTAACATGAGGGTGACAAGGGTACTAAGTGTTTTACACTGTAGGGCAGTGCAATGTAAAAAATTCACAATTTTGTAACTACATAAAAAAATTTTAATAAATAAACATTTACCTGCGGTACTGTAATTTGAAAACATACAGTTTAACTTTTGAAAAATCAAAGAAAAAAGTCACGAGAAGATCATTCAAGTCATGTTATTACATGTAATGGTAACCACTCTGTAATTTCCGAAAGTCTGAAGATGATGCAACTGTTTAATGAGAATGCATCATGGAGATAAGCACATGATTATAGACTCATCCTGCCTGGAGTTTCAGTCTTTCGTTGCCTGTCCTGGTGGCATGTTTTGTATTCAGTTCAAGTGACAATGGAGTGTTCTGTTGGCTGTTTTGTTGATGATGAGTGTCATAAAGTGGTTTACTCTAGCTCATCATAGTTAATAATTGAAAGTGACATAAGTGATGAAATTAAAATATTAATTACTCTTAGCACAGGTGTGGATGAAGTTGTAAATATCTGTACATAACATTACAAGAGAGATGTTGACAAGTTCTTTCATTTGTATGGTAATAAGTGTTGTGGCCCATTTGACATGCACAAAGAAACCTATTGTTAAGTCCTTAAAGGAAATCACTATGCAACTGTCTGCTTAAACTGGAACATCTGAAACGTATACCAGGCAAGGCTGTCTGTGCACGCTGTTTTTAAAAGTTGAATAAAACCATAGAATTAGAGTTTGACGGAGAAGAACACAACAATTATGGTAATTTCGAGCCAAAATGCATTGCTGCAGAATCGGTTAACCACACATGTGCTACTCTGGATTAATCTCCTATTCATTTACAAAGGTTCGCTCAGTGTAAGACAAAGAATGGAGCAAAAGACTGATAACCTATCATGTAAAATTAGAAACTTATATATAATTTTCCAATGATGCTACTGACCATGAAAAAATTACTCTAAATAACAATTTAGGTTACCTTGGATTAATAGAATAGTTAAAAGAGAATTTGCACATGCTAGCACATTTGATGAGAAACATAAAATTTTAAGTTTGGTGCCAAAATGTTGGAGCATTTCTAAAACCAAAGCTGAGTTTAGGTGCAGTGAATATTTAGTAAGAAATGCAAGAACTTGAAAGGCAAAATATGGTGTGCTACCAAATGTTAGCAAAAAAAGTGGAAATCGCTTAAGTAATGAAACCATAAAAATTAACAGATTTTTACAAGAGTTATGTAACCAGAATCATGCCTAGTTTAAAGGACTGTGTCACAGTCACATCTCCCAAGTGGAGTGAAGACAAAAGAACACAAATATCTAGTACTCTTTAATTTAAACGAAGTTTGCTTAAAATTGAAAGAAACTCATCCATGTATAAAATTAGGGTTTTCAAAGTTAGCTTCATTAAGGCCCAAGTGTTGCGTGCTAGCTGGTGCTAATGGCACACATTCTGTTTGTGTGCGCCTATAGCACCAAAATGTGAAATTGATGTTGTCAGCTACAGTGAGTAAAATGTCATACAAAGATGTAATGAAAATGATTGTTTGTGATGATTCAAAAGAAATTTATATGCTTTCACAATGTCATAAATGTCCTGGAGTTGGAATGGAATCATCTGTGAGGAAGAGGAGCTACTGAGTGAAATAAAGTACAAACAATGGTTGTCAACTGACCACTGTGAGCTTGCCACCTTAGTGAAAAATATGGAAGAGTTTTTGATTGATCAGAAGGAAAAGCTGATAAAATTAAAAACCCATCAATTTAGTGCAAAACGTCAATCTGAATTTCTAAAATAAAATAAAGAAGATATTACTTATGCTGAGTACATAATTTTGGGAGTTTTCTCAGAAAACTATACTTTCGTGATGCAAGATGAAGTACAGGCATTTAATTTGGTTAACACACAAGTCACAATACACCCATTTGTTGTATATAACAAAGAAAGTTATTCCACAAAGTGTGAAACCTGTTGTGCTGTCAGCGACTATTTGATACACAACACTGTAGCTGTTCACACCTTTCAGAAAGTTCTGCTCAACATTTGAAAGACAGATTTCCCAACTGGACAAAAGTGTATTATTTTAGTGACATTTCAGCTGCTCAATACAAAAACAAAAAAAAAAACGGTTAACCTGGCTAAGCACAAAGATTATTTTGTATTTCGGTCTGTCTGTTGTATGGCATTTTTTGTTACATAATATTGCAAAAGTCTGTGTGTTGGCGCCGAAGGTACAGTTAAACATCTTGTGACAAAGGCTAGTTTACAAAGAACCACTAAAAACCACATTGTATTGCCACAAGAAATGTTCGAATTTTGTTCAAGCAACATTTCTGGAATAACATTTTTTTTGTGCTGTGAGAAGATATTGTTTGTGAAGAGAAGTTACTTGAAAGACTGTTTCAAGAAGCTGAAACCATTCCCAATACAAGACAGTATCGTGGTTTTGTTCCAGTAGATGGAGATAATCTTGCTGTCTACCAACACTTATCATCACAGAACTATTTAGTGGTATCTGTCACCAAACCACAACAAGCTGTTTTGCCAAACCTGAATAAATATGTGTGTTTTTTTTTATGGTGACTGGTGGATTGGAATTGTTACGGGCAAAGAAACTGTGGAGGGTGAATAAAAGTACCAGGTCATATTTTTTCATCCTAAAGGCCCAAGCACTTACTTCAAACTTACAAAGTAATTGGTATGGGTGAAACAAGTGAGTATTTTAAGAACGTCATCACTTGAGGTAGTAACTTACAATGGACGAACACACAACATAAGCCACAAACTGAGTGAAATGTAATCAGTGATTTTCATAGAGAGAATGGCACATACTAAACAATAAAATTGCTGCATAAACATGGAGTTTGTACATTTGTAAATATTACTATAAGAGTACAAACAGTTCCTGTAAATTAAAGTGAAAATTGAATTGTGAATGCACTAAAATACTAAAATGTAGACATAGCAGTAAAATTTAATTGACTACTACCACAGCTAGAATGAATTACCTTTGCATTGATTAGCTATTTGTTATGCGTAAAGCTGTTTTTTATGTTTTGAGGTTACTTGCATGAACAAAGAAAACTTATAATGGAACACTCTTCAACTAAAGCAAAGGTAATTGTCATTTGCATTCCTTTGGCACACTTTGATTTATCACATTTAGAATGAAGTGGGATTAATAATGCACAATATATTAAATTAAAAAATTCACTTTTTTTATTTCATAGGTCTGTTTACTCAACAGGGGTGAAAATAACAGAATGGGCCATCTTGTGCTATATAGCTATTCATCAAGAGTATCTTTCATAAACTCAAATATTTTTGTCCCCCACATAACTTTTTTTGGCTTCAAAAACAGCATATTTAAATTTTTTCCCAATTTGGAGATTATTTTTTTCTAGGAAGGAAGTCTTCAACTCTATGACTTTGATGTTTCACACTGTTTGACATGTAGACACTAAGCACACAAAAGATCAGATCTCTAAATGCAACTTTGGTGAAGCAGGGTAAGGCATAAAGTGTGGTAAAACAAATAGTCATCTGAATGCTGAAAGCAAATAGCTGCCATCTTGAAAATACAAAAAGTAATTTATTATGTAAATATACTGTTTAATAGTATCTTATGTAAGCTTTTAAATTACACTAAAAACTCCACAACAGGTGTTATTTAAAAAGTTACGGCTAGTTGCGTAAATCTCAGAAATCTGTGAAATTTGCTTGCAGTGTGTATGAAAAATGGCTGCCATCATCCTCTTATAGGTAAAAATCTAAATTGTTTTTCTTTCCCATTGAGGATACGGTAACATAGACAAATTTTTTTATCAAAATCAAAAATGTTGCAGCTTCAATATTTTTTTAAAATTTGATTTCAAATGGAATGACCCAGACATGCAACTGTACCCCAAGTCATTGGGCGACGTTAGCAAAAAAAAGGCATATATTCCACAACACAAATGTTTCTACTGCAAAGTGTACATCTACTCCATGGTTTTCTGACTTCACAACTTCCAATATTTTGGAAGTAATAACCTCGTTTACATTTTTCAGACTTGCCTACAATGTAATTTTTGTGGCAAATGGCAGGCATTTTGCCGCATTGAAATGTGGGGATTATGTGAGTAAAGAAATTAATTGCTGTAAAAATATGCTTTGATAATAAGTTTTGTTTCTGTTAGTGGAGTAGGTTAGGATAGTTGTTTATTCTGCATAACGAAACCTTTACAAACCATCAGTCCTTTAATAACCAGAACAGAAGAACTGATTGTACCATCTCTGCTTATAACATTTGCACTCCTTGCCAATTTGATAAATATTTCTGCGGTATATCAACACTATTATACCTACAAGTTTTTAGTGTATTTCAGTGAAAGTCATTCTCGTGATTGATCCAGAAGTCAATTCTCTTCTTGATTAACAAAATTAAGATTAGTCTGGCAAAACACTGTCATCTAGTAATTCAAATTTCAACAGTTCACCCCTGTGTGGTGGCGGGATTTTAGAATATCACCACAGCCAACCTGTGCTTGTTGTAAGAGGTGACTAATTGGGACACAGTCGGAATCTGAAATTTGTTCCGACCATCTCATGCTTATTTCTTCTTTTTTGTCATTATTTTTCTTTCCATCTTACCAGGTCCCGTCGCATCTTCCTTCTCTACTGCATCATCTCAGGCCAGGGTGACGTCCTTCTTCCTAATGAGGGTCTGTCCTCACAAATAAGTGCTGCCTCCAAATTAATTGCGTGACCATACGTGGTGACTTTGGTAGTGATGGTCTAGCTAACCTTTCTCGCTCCCCCAGCAGGCAAATGTAAGTGTGGAGCCCAAATCCATATACGAGGGGTTGTCATGGCCGACTAGCCCATGTGCCTAGACCTGCCGGGAAGACGTTTTACCGCTCTATGGAGAAGGTCGGTGTAATCAACCACAAGTCCCTTGAACTGGCACCAAAAGCTGTCCTCTGTAGTGGGGAGCCTGGGATGATTTCCCAGGTAGGGGAATAAAACTGGCCTCGCTCAAGATATACGATTTACCCCTGGTTTGCCCTGGTGTACACTTTGGCGTGCTACTGGGGCAGTAATTTGCCGTGAATAGCATCAAAGGGTAGCTGTTCCTAAGTACTGCTTAGGTCTGTGGGAGGTTGGTCCCCCTCCCCCTACTGAATGGCAGACAGGGTGACGAGTCTCAGTATAGGGGACCTACATCATGGCTTCTAAAAGCACTCCAAATAAGGGTGGCACCCCTAGCAGCCTCTTAAAATGGCACCCCAATGATACTGGTAGTGATTCGGATTGTGATTCTGTATTGCGTCAGTCTACCACTATTAAATTACTTATGCCACATTTTCTGGTTATCCGAGGATTAGAAGGGCACACTTTTAAAAAGGTGTCACCATTTGAATTACAAAAAGTCATTGATGGAGTAACTTGTGGGCCTGTTGTCGATTGTAAGATAATCAGCGAAAGGTGCTATTTTCTGGTTGAGACATTGAATGCTGCCCAGTTGAGAAAGCTCTTGGTGATGGAAACTTTCAGTGGGGCAACTGCAAAGTTTCCTCTTCAGGTCAAGTCCCATGTGTCCCTCAACTCCAGCAAGGGTGTCATTGATATCTCGGAAAAAGAGATCTTACATGAGTTGCAAACTCATTATGTCACTAATGTTTGCCATGTGCTGAAGAGTACTGATGGTGTTAAGTCACTTACAGCTACTTTCATCTCGACTTTTAGTGTGCGTGACCTCCCTTTTGTTATCAAAGTGGGGTACTTGAATGTGCATGTTAAGCAGTTTATTCCTGTTCCTCTAGGCTGCTACAAATATCAACAGTTTAGTAATTGCTTTGCAAAATGTCGGAATTCTCCAACTTGTCCAAAATGTGCTGACCCACTGCATCCAGATATTCCTCAGTGCAGCAAACTGCTGAAGTGTGTAAACTGCAGCAAAGGACATCTGATCTGGTAAAAGGAGTGCACTGTATACCAGGAGGAGCAGGCTGTTCAATGGATCCTTGCCACTGACAAGGTTTCCTTGGTTCAGGCATGGAAACACTTCCATGCTCCCCAGGGTCCGAAGCCTTCTGTTCCCTACAGTGTTGTTGCCACTGCTCGAACAGCAGTTAAGGATGCGTGTACACAGACAGTCAATGTGGCTACTCAGTCTGAAATGTCTGTGAGTACACCAAAGCCACAGAGAATCCGGATGACCAAGACCACGTCTGTTGGTACGCAGTGTAGGCTAGTGGAAAAAAACTGTCAAAACCTTCTGTTGTTAGCAAATCTCATCAGGAAGCTGCTTGGAAATAATTCGATAAACCAAAGACACCATCCCTTACATCCCTTCCTGCGAGTAACCATGATTTGCAGGATCAAATAAACTCGCAGACTCACCATCCTGTCTCCTTAGAGCCAGAAGCAGGGATGGCAGTTGATATTGATTTCACAAAACCCTGAAGAAGGCTCAGGGGGCTTTAAGCCAGTGATCAACAGACAGAGAGAAATTGAAGTAATTGTTTCAGCACACTTTCTTTCCAATACTCATGTCCCTCATACAGTGCAACTGCCGAGGTTATTTCAATAACCTTTAACTGAAACAGCTCCTAGTGTCCCTTACCCTTGCAGTCAGGGTATTCCTCGTTATGTTTGTCACTATTTGTAGTGTATGTGTACCCCCACACCATCATGTCAGCTTAGCTGATTTCGAGGAGCTTTCATCTCAGCTCCCACCTCCATTTCTGATCGTTGGCGACTTCAACGCTCACAATCAGATATGTGCTCTGACCATAGGGATGGTCGGAGTCATGCATTCGAATCGTGGCTCAATAGGTCTAATATTGCCTTGTTGATCACTGGTACGCCCATGCACTTTACCACCTGTACTGGCACTTTGTCCTGTATTGATCTCTCTTTCTGTAGCCCACTTTGATTGGTCTGTATACCCAGATTTATGTGATGTTGGATCAGGTGTTGTTTGCTGCCCTACCCATACCATCTTGGTGGGTATTTAAGGAAGTTGACTGGGCTCATTTCAAGTATTCCCTCCATTTCGCTGATGAGGTTCCCCGTGATGTGAACATGCCAGGGGAACTATTCAACTCTACCATCCTGTCAGTTGGGGAGGCTGCCATCCCTCAGTCTTCACCTCGTGGTCGTAGGTGTGTTCCATGGTGGAACCTTGAATGCAGGGATGCTGTCCATGCCCCGACGATGTGCACTCAGATGCTTTAGTGCTCACCCCACTCAAGCTAACCTGGAGCTCTTCCATGTCTGTCGGGCTCGGGCACGGCGTATCAAGGATAGCAAGCGGAAATCCTGGAGATATTTCATTTCATCGCTAACAGTACATGCTACTAGTAAGTTTATCTGGGACAATATTCAAAAGCTATGTGGACAATCTTTCAGCACTCAGGTTCCTTTCCTTCTGGTTAATAACAAGTATTGTTACTGATGGGCAAACGTAGCAGATAGGTTGGGTCAGTATTTTGCAGATGTTTCGAGCAGTGCACATTACACTCCCTCATTTATAGCTATCAAGGAATCATGAGACAGTGGGTGTCAACTTTGGTGGCTCAGGTGAGGTGGACTACAGCCAAACTTTCACCCTTCTTGAGTTGGAGCAGTTTTTATCGTGCTCGATGTGCACATCTGTTGGTCCTGACAATATTCATTATGCTATGTTGCAATACCTTCCATTCAATGGGAAACTGGTTTTGCTGAGGATCTTAAATAACATTTGAACTTCAGGTATTTTTCCCTTCAAGTGATGCGAGTCCACCCTTGTATCAGTTTTGAAACCAGGGAAAGTCAAGGGGATATTTCCAGCTATCAACCTATTTTCCTCACCAGCTGTGTATGTAAGACCATGGAGCGTATAGTTATGAGCGTCTGATACTGCCTTGAGACTTAGCAGCTTTTATCATGTCTTCGGTGTGGTTTTGACCAAAATTGTTCTGCGGTAGATTATTTGGTCAGCTTGGAGGATGCCATATTGACCGTGTTTCTGTGAGGGCAGCACCTTGTTGCTGTATTCTTCGACTTGAAGGCGTATGACACAATTTGGCGACATGGTATCTTGCTACAGCTGTCTGATTGGGGTTTTTGTGGACATCTTCCTACATTTATGTCCTTCCGCACCATCATAGTTTGCAATGGTGCTACCTACTCTCGGGAGTTTGTTCAGGAGAACAGTGTGCCACAAGGAAGCATTTTGAGTGTCACTTTGTTTGCCATTGCTATCAATGGCATTGTGTCAGCCGTCCGACTACCTGTGGACTCTGCACTGTATGCTGATGACTTTACCATTTTCTGCCATGCTGCATCTCTATGCATGACAGAACATCAGATCCAGCTGGCCGTCCACCACTTTGGCAACTGGGCAGACAGCCGTGGTTTCCACTTTTCCACAGCCAAGACACAGGTCACCCACTTCTGTTAAAAGTGTGGCATCTTTCCTTCTCCTGAGGTGCGTTTGTATGCTCTGTTTTGCCAGTTTCAAACACTGTCAAATTTTTAGGCCTCTAGTTTGATTCTAAACTTTCTTGAAGGAATCATATTCAGTCCTTGAAATCTCGTTGTGTAAGGGACCTGAATCTTTTGAAAACATTGAGTGGTCGTGACTGGGGCGCTGACACAGTCACCCTTCTTTGACTATATCGTTCCCTGGTCTGTAGCAAACTCTACTATGGCAGTGTAGTTTATTTTTCTGTTAGGCGGTCTGTGTTGAAACCACTGGTGAGTGTTCACCATGCTGGGATTCATATTGCGACTGGGGTTTTTGCACAAGCCCTGTTGTCAGTATTTGTGCTGTGGCTGGTGAACCTCCTCTACATTACAGGCATGACTAACTGCTTCTTTACTATGAGGTGCGGGTGCATTCTGACTCCTTGCACCTTCACCACAAGGCTTTTCTCCATCCGCCCCATGAATGATTGTACTTCAATAGGTCTTTTTCTCTTCAGCCGGCATCTGTTCGTTTTGTGCATGCCCTGGGGCGGTATGACTTACCCCTGTTTGTGTTGCCTTTGCCTCGCCGTGAACAGCCATGGCTAGCTAGCTACACTGGTTGAGGTGCACCTCAACCTTGCAGAATTTCCTAAAATGACTACCACTCCTGTTTACAAGGGCCTTTTTCTTGATCTTTTTTCTTTTGTGTTGCGTGGTTTTAATTTCCTTTTCACTGATGGTTTCAAATCAGATATCTCGTATGGGTGCGCCTTTGTTACTGGTGATTTCCAGTGTTTTTTTTGGGCTTCATCCATCTTGCAGTATTTTAACTGCAGAGCTTTTTGCTATTTTCAATGCTCTGCTTTTAATCAGTAGGGGGTTTCACCGTAAATGCCTTGTAAGTTCCGATTCTGAGTGCCTTAACAGCCATTAAATCTAGTTCCACAGCTCGCACGCTGCTTTCCCTGATCTGGGAGAAGCTGGCAGGGGCTGTGCGGAATGGTGTTTGCGTTATCTTCCTGTGGGCTCCAGGGCATATGGGCATCCCTGGGAGTGAAACAGCAGATATAGCAGCTAAAGAGGCATGCGGTCCATGGCCTTGTCTGGCATGCTTGGCAGCGGGAGTGGATTTCTCTCAACAAGTTACGGAACATTTCTGACTGCCTATTTGCTCTCAAAGATGTGCTTTCTCGTCTTCGCATTGGGCACGCTTGTCTGACGCACAAATATCTGCTTCGTGGCGAACCTCCTCCTGAGTGTGATGCCTGTGGCACTCCCTTGATTGTCCGGCACATTCTGGTGGAGTATCGCAGGTATGACCAGACTCGTCGCACTTATAATTTTCCTAATGACCAACGGCGAATGATGTGTGATGGGAGTACATGTGTGAGCAGCGTATTTCCATTTTTATGGGCAACGGGTCTTTTTAATTTTTTGTGATTGGTTTTTGTTCTTGTGTTGTTGCTCCTTTGGAGTATTTTATCCTGTTATGTTTGTTGGTTTTGTGACTATTATTTTGCCTCCTGTGGAGGTTTCTATCTGTTTTTACCTATCCTTTGGTTTTGCATCCTGTTGAGGTTTTCATCTATTTTTACCTGTCCTTCGATTTTGCCTTCTATGGAAGTTTTTAATGTTAATTCGTTTAGTCTTACCTTCCTGTGAGCGTTATTGACATCGCTGTCGAGCACCCCACAATCCCACTCACTCACTCATTCATCAGTTCAACAAACCAGCATGAAACAGTGTTATATAATAATTAGCAGCACTTGAATGAACAGAATCAAGGAGTGACATAATTAGTTGAAAACTAGCGTTGTGCATTGTTGTTTACTAATGGTAATTTTGGTACTAGACAGTCAGCAGGAAATACAATAAGCACATTTTTAGAAACTTGCATAATTACATTGCTAAAGTGATTAACCTTTTGGGGAGCATGCTCTTACATGTACAGCCAAAAATAATGGTGCCTGGCGAAGCAGAAATGTACATTTACATCTGAAGCTTTGTTCTGAAGCGTACGAACAGAAATGTAAGTTTCTGAGTTTGTTAAAGCCAAGTGTATGTTGTGCTATCTGTTGGCCGATTCTGACTTCTAACACAGTTTCTGTTTAGTTTATTTTTACAATTGATAGGTAGCGGTAATGTATTGAAATACTACAAGTCAAATCTTTGTTACCTTTCAGGCAGATAATTTTATTTGCCCATGGGCCATTCATTAGCAGTTTTCGCTTTTACTTTTACACAACTTGTTGTAATGTCTTTGGCACGTAAAAAAAAACAGAAAAAACTAACTTCGTGAAATTTTTACAAAGCAAGACTTTTTAGTAGCGGTAATATACTGATTTGCCACACACAATAGTTATTTCCCACTATGATAATTTTATTTATTTACAGGCAATTAGTGAATAGTTTTCTTTTTCACTTTTGCGTGACGAATTGTGATGGCTTCTGTACATAAAAGAGCAAAACTAACAGAAAAAGAGCTTCATACAATTATTACGAACTGGGAATCACCATATAGGGATATAAGTGAAATAAGTAACATAAAATCACCAAGTGAAACTGTGTGTGGTAGTGAAAATGAAGACACTGGAGAAAATGAACTTTTCCGCAGGATAGTGGTGCACTAAATTTTCAAGCAGAAACAGTTTTTGAGTGGGTGAAAGATGCTAAATTTTCTCCTCACATTTTTTATTTTGAAAACATGAACTGTGGAGTTACATCTGATGTAACATTTTCAGAAAACCCCTCTGAATCACACTCTTTCAGGCATTTATTTAATACTGATTTAGTTGATCATATTGTGTTTGAAACTGATAAGTATTACTCGTATATTACACAAAATTTTAAGGTGCAAGATTATTCCAAATTGAAAAATTAGTCTTAGTCTTATGTATCTGAAATGTATACCTTCTTAATAGTTCCGTGCTGATGGCACATACTTCCAAAAACCAGCTCAAGTATTATTGGTCAACAAATCCATTTCTTTACACCCCAATTTTCGCAAAAATATTTTCTCAATCGTTTTTTACTTATTCTCAGACTACTTCACTTCTCAGACAGCAAAAATTAACCAAATGGTGACATGTTCTACAAAGTAAGTGCAATCGTTGAATCAGTAAAAATTAAATTCACTTTTTAGTTTGTCCCTTACAAAAAAAATAACCTTTTGTATTGACGAAAGTATAATGATTTGGAAGGGCAGACTGAGTCAAGCAGTATGTGCCAACAAAACTACACAGGTTTGGTGTAAAATTATAAGTTTTGTGTGATATCACACCAGATATGCAGCAACAATTATTAATGAAAATCCTACGTTAGGTATTTCTGGATCAGTTGTCATGACACTTTTAGCTCCTTATTTGGGGAAAGGACATTCACTGTTTACAGACAACTGGTACTCTAGCCCACATCTGTTTCAATATTTGCCTGAAAACAAATCTGGAGTCTGTGGTACATTGAAACAGAAAAAGAAAAAAGATCACAACTCAGGAAACTACATAAACAAACCTGCATCAGTTTTGGAGTAAAACACAAACATCGTACTAGTGGGCAAATCCGACATGCAAATAAGTTTCCTGAATAGTACACGCAAGTCTTTGAAGTGGTATAAAAAGTTGTATCTCCACATTCTAGACATTACAGTGTACAACTCCTATATTTTGTACAACCTAAAAACAGGGGAAATGTTGAGACTTGTGGACTTTAGACTCAACCTCATAACACAAAATTTGGCATAAATGAATTGTTTACATGGAAGGAACTGCTTTGGGGCGCACTTTTAACTGCAGTAGTCATATTTCTACTTGCAAAACTCACTGGTAGAGAGCAGTTGTGTCATTACCGCACACTTGGAATCTAGTACTTTGATAAATGACATGACTGTCATATTTCAGTTGTGCTTTGGCAGTGATCATAGTGTTGCCACACAATTTTCACCAAGAACGTTGTATTTTGTGTTAGAACGCTATTGCTTCATGAGTGACAGGTAAGGATGTTTGCTTTTGTATCAATAATGTATTATTTTAACATGTGATGTAGGTGGATAAGGGTATTTTGAATAAAAGAGTTATATATTTAAAAATATCATGTTCTTGCAGGCAAGATATTGCTAACAGAGAAATTTTATTTTAAAATGTGATGTTCTTGCAGCAAAATATCTCAAAGTTCCATTGTTCTATCACTACTTATGATGTTACTCCAACAAATCCTGTATTTAAATTGATGTAAATTTGAACTAAACAGGAATATGACATTTTTAATGGAAAAATTTTGTGAACTTTCAAAAATTTGTTGTAATGTTACGACATATCACCTTATTGTTTCTAATCTGGGTGTAAACATAACCTGTAACAAAGAATGCTGATGTTAGCGTTTTTCTAAAAAAAACTCATAAATTGACACTCCTTGAGCACCTTCTTGCACTAAACCTAGAAATTTGAAATTTCACATCAGTAATACAAAGGGTAGATGTAACAAAATTAAGGGGTGGCCCAATCAAAAATCGGAAAAAAAAATTTTGGACTACCCTAATACACACACACACGTGTTTAGGAAATGTGTACAATCTCGGGTATGTGATTCGTTACCAGATAAGAGAAAGAATGATATAGGACACCCATGGTCCATCTCAATAAGGGCTGTAGAAGTCCTTAAAGGCAGAGGGCGACAAGCATATTACATGGGATATTATGCAAAGTACTTGCGTTAGAGGAACAAAAATCGGTATACTGATTAATTAATCCAAAATCTCTGATAAAAGGAAGGTATAGTATGTCGTGCATACCCCCATAATGTAAATAATAGGGGTTGGCACACTTTGATTGCACGCAACATTTACACAGTGAAGTTAAATTCATTGTGGATACCATCGGATGAAGCAGGATGATGTAATCAGTAAATAGAGCCCCTTAGTTGCAACTCTAGGACTCACCATTTCTGGTTAAATCGCAAACGTGTTCAGTGGTAGCAATACCATGGCCTAGTGAACATGCAATCCTTCCTGCACCCTGAGGAATACAGCTGGCATTCCCTGCTGAATGAGCATGACCAGGAATGAACATGCAGCAAACAGAGTAGCAGTAGGAAATTTGCTACACCAAACTTTAGCTGTGTGTAGATGACAGATTGTGCAGTACAGGGTAGAAACGAAGGCAACAGTATTTTGGTTACACTGGCTAACTGTGACCGTATCCATGATACACACGTTTGGTGCATCCAGTGATGATGTGTGATGTACAAAACAGTTGGTGTTGCGATATGTTGAGATTAGCGATAATGACGTAATGGGCCCAGTAGCGTGACTCTGTACTAATGTGTGGAAACACATGTTAATTCTGTGTTGTAGCAATGCGTCATCAGTACTGAAGGCATTACCTGATAGCACAATGGAACAGACGCTGCAATCATTTGAGATTATGTAGGAGGCTTATCACAACCAATTTTACAACAAATGTTCAAAATGTGCCCATCCAATGTCAATGCAGTGGTTCATATGGTGTATTATAGACTGGAGAGACGCATTGAATCATTCCTGGTGTGTGTCGCACTTGATCGCAGGCAGCCATAACCCTTACTAACAGGTCCTCTTCAGATGCTACAGGTGTCTCGTACACACGCTCCTTAAGAAATCCCCACAGCTAGAAATCTAATGGCGTAAGGTCCGGGGAGCATGGTGGCCAAGCATGAGGCCCATCCTATCCAGCGAGTGGGATATGCTGTGTTGAGGTGGTCTTGCACAATCCTGGTGAAATGGGTTGGTGCACCGTCGTGTTGCAGCCACATCCGTTCTATGTTGCAGAGCAGAACATCCTCCAGTAACTGTGGCAATCAGAACTGCAGGAAATCATAATATTGAAATCCTGACACATTTTGGCTGCATGAATGGGCCAATAACATTGTTCCCCACTATGCCGGCCCAAATGTTGATGGCAAAGTTGTGATGGTAGTCTCTTGTTACAGTTGCATGTGGGTTGGAGTCTTCCCACATGTGGACATTTCTACTGTTGCAAAAGCCTTTCTGTGTGAACGTGGCTTCGTCTGTAAACATTGCAATCACCAGGATATCAGGATCAATTTCACAGTGCCATAAACAACCGGCAAAATTCTAGCAGAGGGGAAAATCTGCAGGCCACATTGCTTGTACCCTATGCACATGGTGTGGTCGCAGCAGCTGTTCATGGAGGAGACACGATACTGTGCCATTCAATGCATCCATTCTCCATGCAATTGTGCAGGTGCTCATTGAAGCTTTGTCCGCTACATTCTCCAAGACCGCCTCTTCAAGCTGCGGCGTGCGGACAGTTCTCAGTCGACCAGGTCCTCATCGATGCTGTAACGTGCATGTTTCCCATAGTCACTGTGTAAGGTGTGCAAATGTCTGGTGGTTCGACTGACGTGCAGGGTAACTTTGGCTGTACACACGCGCAGATGCCCTGCCGTTTCTGGTGCTACAAAAAGAAGTGAGAAAAGCTTCCTAAAAACCTCTTCCTCTGGTAAAAATTTCTGAATACATTCAATGATTTACAAGGTCACGTAAATATGGATGTGTGAAATTGCTATTTATTAAAAAGTGCAATTCAACTAAAAATTCATGGCAAAAATAATTGTGACAATCCATTTGGTAGCAAAATTGTGCTTAAAATCTTTTCCTGCTCTAAACAGTGGAACACCACATTACAGAAGACAAGTTTTTTCTAAATTTGCAATGCCAATTAGCTATCTGCTCTCTTTTACTCTAAATTAATTGCTTAAGAGCTTGTAAAATGCATTGAATGTAGTGTACGTTGAGATCTATCAAATTTGCAGTCAGCAAGGACGAGAATAAATAACAAAAATATGTATTAGTATTAACATTCAAAATTTCTGCTAATCAGAGTTAGGGTTTGTTGTAAACTTGTTGCTTTGCAGGGTAAAACAATGGCAGGAGAGCTGTGTGTGTGTGTGTTGGCTAGCGCGTGCACGCTGGCCAGCTGGATGACTTGTGGACCTGGCTGAAGAAAGCCAGGGACACAGGCACCCTGCCTAAAAAACTAATTTTTATGATTGTTGCCAATGGTGTGTTGGTAGTAAATTTGTGTGAACTGTTACCAAAATAATTATTATAGTTATTTCAACACTTGCAAAACCAGCCTCTCAAAATAATCTGTACTATCTGGAAGGGTGCACAGACAGATGTGCTCCTTGTAAAATTAGCACTTGTTGGAAAAGTATGTACATGGTCAAGTGTTAATATTGTAATATTTTACAGATTTAATTGATAAACACATGATTGAAAAGTGACTTGCGGAATTTGTGAATATATACTATATATTACCTTTCATTTCAAGTGTAAGTTATATGTTATATTTGAAGGAAATATTGTGCAAAATGCACTAGGCATAGAAGCATCTAGTGGTCAGCGAGGACAGAACAATGTGTAAAATTAGCAATGAAGGTAAATGAAACCACCTAATGACTGGAGTTTGTTAAAAAAAAAACAAAATTTAATTGTGACTTTTTATATTGGGCACTGATTAGTTGAGGGGAAAAGTATGTTCAAATAGTCTAAATTAGTTGATTTTAGCTCAAGGTTCCTCACCCAATAGTAACAGTAATGTAGTTGTTCATAATAATGAAAATAACGACACTAGAAATAATTGTTACTCAATATCGGATTATCTCAGATATTGTAATTGTTGCTGTTAATACGAGCTACAAAATCACCTTTTATATTTCAATGGAAATTGTTTTTACTTCAGACTGAGTCCTTAATTTCTATGAACTGCTGCTGTGACATTGATAACTTAGTCAGCCACATCCAATTGTAAATGCAATGAGAAGTAACCTAAGTGATGCATTTAACTTGCACATTCTGCTGTCTAAGGAAATTCATCCCATTATAACAATAGGAAATTGTACACTTAACAGATGGGCTGAAAATAAGTTGAAATTGAAGAAGTGATGTAATACACCAGATTATTTAGATAGCACACAGTACCACTCATGTTAATGTAAAGTACAGGTGGATTCAACCATTAGAAGACACAGGCAAAATGTACTGAGACACCAAATCTAATTTATAGTTCTACTTGTAAGATACACAACGTTCTCAACCAGTTTGAACCTTTAACTACATTTTCAAAAATCTTAAATTGAAGTTAGAACAGCACAGAAAATTAAATTTCATTTAACATTTAATTATAGCTCTCAAATTTTTATTTACATTGTTTATAATTAATACCTGCAATTACTATGTAAAAAGTTAAAGTGAAGTGAAGAGATTTGGGCAGCTCTTAACTGCGAGGTCTAGAGAGCCGATGAGGGTGAAGTGAGTTGAGTATGGAGCAGCGCTAGAATGATGGGGCGGGGAAATGGGAGATCCTTAAGATTACCGGCCAACCAGCTGATTCCCACTTTGCGAAAATCCGGGAGCGGCCCCGCCAGGGAATCAAACCCGGTTTGCCTAGGTGGGAGGCGAGTAGTCTTAACAACTACACCACCGCAGCCCCGCAAAAGGTTGAAGTTGCTGCAAATGAGTAATGCCTTCTTGAAAATTCCTCAATACTATATTATTTAACAGTGTTTATGCTATTTGACTGGTTTTCCTTTGCAGTGGAGGAAAGATATGCAATAAATTCCTTCCATGTTGGGGGATATGCACCTAGTGTGATCCTTTCAGATGTCATTGAACTATGTCAAACATATGTACATGCTATCACTGGTTTAGTGTATATTCTACATCATAATGAAACTCCAGCAACTGGCTGTCATGCTGCCCTTGTACGTATGAAGTGACAGAACAACACACACTGTTTGAGTATGGTAATTGAAAAGTTGTGTGAATTGTTATGTTGGTGTGATATCAATGTAGCAGGAATATCTCTCATTATGCAAATGTGATGCTTGTGAAAAAATTGTAATGTTAACTATGCGTACAGAAAGGGATGAATTTCCACATTAAAAAAATTGCAGTAAATACCATAATTTGGTTATTAGAAAAGGAGGAGAAATTTGTTTGGATGGCAGTGCCTTCCCTCCGTCTCCCCGTATACTACATGATAGAAAGACTGCAAGAACTGGTACAAAGTGGACACTCAATGTTATTGAATGTTCACTTTCAATTTTGTCCCAACTGCTGTAAGAAAATACAAAAAAAACTTACTGTGTACATGCAATGGATAGCATGCGAAGCATGCAACAGGCACCTCTTTCTTCTGTCCATTCAGTATTAGCTTTGATACCAAAAACCTTAACTTTACCTTTTAACTTTAGCAGAGTAAAAAAAAAGGAACATCAGGAGGCGGTGCAACAAATAAATTGATGTTAAGAAAGGTGTGTGGTGTGTGAAGGATAACCCAAACTTTTTTTGATAATTCATTCATATTGTAAACTCAATGCAAAAATACATAACATGTGACCACAGGGTCATACAAAAGATTATGAATTATAAAGCTTCAGTACTTCTTCAACAGTTGAATACACAATCTTTGAAAAATCACAAAAAATGACAAAATATCAAAAAACAAAATTAACCTTAAAAAACTCTGGTAATAAAAAACTTGATTAATTAAAACAATAAAAGTTAAAATATTATATGTACATAACTTTCGGTTTCCTTCCCCGTATCTTTTCCCCATGATAAAATTTGAGGATCGTTTCCACCAAAGACTGTTTGTTGATCTCTGGATCTCTTGTTTCTTCACTTACAAAAATATTTATTTATACAGAAAAAATTGCAGGCCTCCAAGGCTCTTGAAACACAAAATTCCTTCTATGCTTAGTGATAAATCATTTCAAACAATGCCACCCTGCGCCACGTAGTCTAGCGTCATCTGGATGGAGAGCGAGGGGGAAGAGCACAAACGCGCTACCAATGCCACATGTACAGTTAGTGTGCAGTTGGTTTTTGCCAAGCTGACGTCACAGCAGCGAAACTTCCATGTTCACCATACTTCCGACCAACACCAGGTATAGACGATGGCGTACACTTGTAGGCAATGATTTGTTATGTTTGGTAGACTTTGTTGTGACAACCATCACAGTAGGTGACAATGAAAAAAGTTGTATTCTCACACCTATCATGGTACGTTTTGTGGTACACGGGTCATTCTATGTGAAATCATCAAAGGGCTGAAGCTGCACCATTTTTTATTTTGATAAAAATAAGTGTCTATGTTACCCTATCCTCAAGGTGAAAGAAAAAAATTAATTTATATTTTTACCTAAAACAAGAGGATGATGGCAGCCATTTTTCATACATACTGGAAGCAAATTTCACAGATTTCAGAGGTTTACGGAACTAGCTGTTACTTTTTAATAAGTCGCCTATTGCGGAGTTTTTAGTGTCATTTAAAAGTTTATATAAGGTACTATTACACTGTATATTTATATTATAAAATAAATTTTGTATTTTCAGTATGGTGACCGTCTGCTTTCAGCATTCAGATCCTACTTTATACCTAACGCTGCTTCTCCAAAGTTGCATTTAGAGATCTGATTTTTTGTGTGTTAAGTGTCTACATGTAGAACAGTGTGAAACATTAAACTGTGTTGAAAGAAGATTTCCTTCCGGCAAAAAATAGACTCCAACTTATAAAAAAATTTAAATTTGCTTTTTTCGAAGGCAAAAAAAGTTATGTGGGGAAAAAAATAAAATTTTTAATTTTTTACTAGCTGTTCCATTCTGTTATTTTCACCCCTGTTGAGTACATGGACCTTTAAAAAAACAACAGTCAACGAAACAGTAAAACAGTCATATGAATGCTGATAGCAGATGTCCGCCATCTTGAAAATACAAAATTAATTTTATAATATAAATATACACAGATGTGACAAAAGTCATGGGATAGCAATATGCATATATACAGATGGCAGTAGTATCGCATACAAAATGTATAAATGGGCAGGGCATTGGTTTGGCTTTCATTTGTAGTCAAGTGATTCATGTGAAAAGGTTTCTTGCGTTATTATGGCCGCACGACGGGAATTCAACATTCCAAGATCCACAGTGTCAAGAGTGGGCCGAGAATACCTAATTTCAGTCATAACCTCCCACCATGGACAATTCAGTGGCCGACCGCCTGCACTTAATGACCGAGACCAACCACGTGTGCACAGAATGGTTAGTGTTAACAGACAAGCAACACTACGTGAAATAACAGCAGGAATCAATGTGGGACGTATGATGGACGTGTCCGTTAGGACAAAGCAGCAAACTTTGGCTGTACTGGACTATGCCAGCAGAAGACCGACTCGAGTGCCTTTACTAACAGCATGACAGCGCCTCTCCTGGGCTCGTGGCCATATCGGTTGGACCCTAGACGACTGGAAAACCGTGGCTTGGTCAGATGAGTCCTGATTTCAGTTAGTAAGAGCTGATGGTAGGGTTTGAGTGTGGCGCAGACCCCACGAATCCATGGACCCAAGTTGTCAACAAGGAACTGTGCAAGCTGGTGGTGGCTCCATAATGATGGGGGCTGTTTTTACATGGAATGGACTGGGTCCTCTGGTCCAACTGAACCGATCATGACTGGAAAGGATTATGTTCAGCTACTTGGAGACCACTTGCAGCCATTCATGGACTTCATGTACCTGAACAACGATGGAATTTTTATGGATGACAATGCGCCATGTCACCGGGCCACAACTGTTCGCGATTGGTTTGAAGAACATTCTGGACAATTCCAGCAAATGATTTGGCCACCAAGATCGCCCGACATGAATCCCATCGTGCAAAAACTCCTACACCGGCAACACTTTCACAATTATGGACGTCTATAGAGGCAGCATGGCTCAATATTTCTGCCGGGGACTTTCAACGGCTTGTCGAGTCCATGCCACGTCGAGTTGCTGCACTTTGCGGGGCAAAAGGAGGTTCCACACAATATTAGTAGGTATCCCATGACTTTTGTCGCCTCAGTGTACATTATAATAGTATCTTATGTATGCTTTTAAATCACACTAAATACTCCACAATAGGTGACTTATTAAAATAGTTTTCATAAACCTCCAAAATCTGTGAAATTTGCTTGCAGTGTGTGTGAAAAATGGCTGCAATCATCCACATGTAGGTAGAAATATAAATGGTTTTTTTTTTCTTTCACCTTGAGGATAGGGTAACATAATAACAATGCTCTCTCCTACTCCAGACTGCCAAATTTTGCATGTAATGGCTTATTTTGCTTTACTTGACCTTTGCACAAGGTTCCTCACCAAACAACAAAAGTAAAGCAGTGGCTAATGATGACAAAAACAAACTGTTTAGTAAAGAACTTCACCTTTTGTATACCTCACCAGAAAATGGAAAATGATCATTTACTTGTACATAATTGGTTAAAACTGTGTTAAAATACCAGTAGTGAATTGAAAATTGGAATGTGAAAATTCGCCCACTTCTTGCCTATAGTACAATACTTGTACAGAAAAGGACATGTTGAGTAGTTGCAAAACACTGTGTTTGAAATTTATGCAAGAATAGTTGAAGGGTTTCTGCAATATTCAGAAATTGAGATGAATAAAAAGCAAAATGCAAATGGCTGTTTGTACTGTTATGCACTCTCTAATTTGTCCTGCGCGAGTGAGTGGAAGTGAAGGACAGAGTAGTTAGATGATTTATGGATGTGTGCGCTATCAGTTGCAACCGGAGACGTAGTAGCTTTTCACAAAGGAATGTTTACAAAGTGTGCTTGCCTATCATGGCGCGTGCTGCTCCCGACCTTGGGTTTCTGGTGTCTTTGAGACATCTGAAGAATGCTCTGGATTATTGACCTTGTTTCTCTCGGCTAGACTTGGGATGCGGCGAACCTTCCAGGTCAAGGCCAGTGGCTATAAAAAGCGTGTCAGGCCTCAGAGTGAGTGGTTGTTGATTGGATGAGTGTAGCCAAACAAGTTACCAGCGGGAGGAAAAATCTGTGAATGCGAGCATCGGTGCAGCGAATAGTGCGACTAGCAGACTGGACCATTGGACTGGATGCATGAGTGAAAGACATTACAAATGATGGCCACAGATAGACTTAACATGTGTTAATGATGAGTATGAGTTAATTGACTGCAACCAAACAGAGACATTAAGAAGGATGTTAATTAGAGTTGAAATAGATATTAAATATTGTGCTCACTGAGAAATAAAGAGTAATAGTGAGATAGATAATTTAATACTCTAGTAATAGCTGTTTGAACAAATTCAAAATCAAATTTAATTCTTCAATGTTTATTAAGACCTCCATCTCTCACGAACTCCGATACGCCTCGGGCATCTTGTAACAATACCATGCTATTAGTGTACCTTCCAAGGGAAAAAAAGAGCAAAGTGATTACCCAACTGTGTGTGCACACACAACTTAAAACTGTTCAGTGTATGTAACAGTTTTCCATCAAATGTAATGAGCATTTATACACTTACATTACTTAGTACATCCTTTCTTTATAGTGAACCAGATTAATGAAACAACCAAATGACCAAATAATGTGCATTACCAGCAAAATTCAATCACACAAATTACGTGGTGAAGTACTGCTTCATCCACTTACTTTGCAGGTGACATACATGCCGTACATCCCCAAATAGTCAGATACTATGTGTTTCGCAAATTCTGTTCACAAAGGTGGTATTTCATTCCTATCAAATTGAAGCATTCTTCTGCAGTTATATTTGTATAATGACTAAATGCTAGACCATACTGCTGCATGTATCAAAGTGTGGGGTGGTTCTACAGTATACACAAGGTGCTTTTTAGCTGTAGTAGTGCTGATGTAGCCAGCCATTTGCATAATTGTTTTAATTATCTGTGCCAAGTCACTTTCCACTGTGAAATCTCTGGAGTACTGAAATTCCCATTGTCATAATTGTAAACTGTATTACATTTGACTCAATAATTTAAACAATTTTATAATCACTTAACTATTTTAGTTAAAGCATTATTGTACTCATGCAAAGCGCATATTATTTCACTTGGGTAGAAATGTTGTTGTACTTAGGAGAATGAAGGCAGTGTGGTGAGAAAGTTGAAGCACATTAGAAACTTTATATAGTTCTGATTGTGAATGAGTGCTATTTTAGAACTTGTAGATAAGCTTCATGCAAATGATTTTTGTGTTTTCTTTTTCAGAAAGGATACAAGCATATGACATAAACCCTTTCTTTTAGACAAGAGGAGCAGTTAACATGCAACTTTTTTCCAGGTAAACAGCCAACACTTGGCAATTGTCATCACCCAAATTATTTAAATATAAGGAAATTAAATATTTGTGTGTAAATAATCATAGTTATGGGAGAAAATATAAATACAACTTTTGAAGCATTGTTTGCATCTATAATATGAAGTGGTAGGTTTTATGAAAACTGAAATGTGTCTGATATAATGAAGCTTGTACATTTTGTACGTACACAGTTTCCTATGTTATAAGCATGTTGCTCATTATTAAGGTTAATGGGCATTATAGCTTGGAATTATTTTATATTGTCTATTTTCCAAGCAGAGATAGCAAAATGGTTCATGTTTCAGAATTTCATGAAATTGGAAATAATAATGAATTTGANGCATGTTGCTCATTATTAAGGTTAATGGGCATTATAGCTTGGAATTATTTTATATTGTCTATTTTCCAAGCAGAGACTAGCAAAATGGTTCATGTTTCAGAATTTCATGAAATTGGAAATAATAATGAATTTGAATTATTTCATATAATAACTTGTTTCAAAGATATTTTATCTCAAATTGCCCAAAATAGGAAAGATATATATCAAGTATGATAATATATTTAGAGTGAAAGTGATTTATTCAAAGGAAAATGGAAGCTGTGATACATTTCATTGTACTTCCATTAAAATAGAAAATGTGCAATTTGCAATAACATTGACGTAATGATGAAGGTAATGCTCAAAAATCATGCGGTATTATATTTATAATCATTGTTAGTGTCAATTACATATTATGATTATTTCCAGGTACATAGGATCCGGCTGGCACCACAGGCCGGATCTTATCTACTGGAGCAAAGAAGGTATGCTGTTTGTGTTTAGACACTTACTGGAGGATTTGTAAATGTCATACTAATGTCTTTGTTTAAAATATATTTGGCAAAACAATATTTAAAAAAAAACTAAACAGAAATGAGATGATTATTTGTGAGATGAACCACTTTACAGCTCACATAAATTATGAAAATATCAGCACAGAGGTAGCAGCTTAAATTGTGGGACAACTAATTGAAGCATTCTGCGTCCCTATATTTTATTCGTCAGAACACACGCTCTGGCGAAGCTTGCAGGCGGACGACCGCAATAAGGATTAAGGGTTTGGCGGACGTGATGGGAGAATGGCGCCAGGACGGCCCGGCGGAACGACCACGTGCGGANCGGCCCGGCGGAACGAACACGTGCGGAGGAAGGCGGATGCAGCTGCATCTCGCAGCTGCCGGGGACGCGGAGCCCACACCAGCGGCGGCGCCTGTCCCAGGCTAGCTACCGCCATAAACATTGAGAGCTTTTGGCGGGCGTGCGGGGATAATAACGACACAATATCCGGAGGCATAAGTGCGCCGAACCAAAGAGGCCACCCAAGAGTTCCCGCACGTGCAGAACGGAACAATAAACTTCCAGGCCCTGCGGACCACAGGAGCAGCGGCCACGTGCAGGGACGGTGCAAGTTGAATATGGCGATCGAGTCTACAAAACCACGAGAGAGCGGAAGGAAGAGGCAGTCGGCCGACGGGAATCTAGGAGGGCGGAGCGAATCCGGGAGA
>NQII01000344.1:2993-24262 GCA_002778355.1 Clitarchus hookeri
ATCTAACGCCGGTAGATTGCGTGAAATCTGCACTGCGTAGCCATTAATAATGGCGGCACACGTCAGTCAACGTAAACATCAGTTACTCATACATGTAGCGAGTATTTTTAATATGTTGTACTTATTTTAACAGTACGGCCGCTTCAATATCAACTAGGTAAGCTATGCTGAATTCATTTAAACAACTTTTGTTGGCATAAAACGTTTCGTTCAAAACGTAAACAAACTGTCAGAAACAGTCACCTCACAAACTTGTTCAATTTTTTAAAATATGTTGTACTTATTTTAAAGCTATGCCCCCAATATATTCGTGTTCTACGTTATTAGTAGAGTCGAAATATACCACTTTCTGGAGTTTTATTTATTATTTTCAGGAAAGCCCCTAATCTAGAAAATTACCGTACTTGTAATTGTTATGCATTTATTTTAACATCTTCCTTTTTTTTTGGGTTGCTGTGTTGCTGTGATGAGGAATACATTTTTGTTTCTATGGGGAAAAATTTATTCCTCTCACTACCTCTTTAGCATGTTCATAATTATTTATACTTGTGATCCTAAGTAAAAAGAAACATGTACAAAACAATAAATGTCAAGTGTTTGTATGCACAGATATTCTATTTACACAACTAATGAAAAGAGATTTTCAAAAACACAACACAGTTGCAGGTTATGGTGATAATTCACAATACAAAAAACATTATAGTTGTTATACCAAAACACAGCGTACATGTTGTGTATCATACTTGCTACATCACGTAAACTACTATAATATCTGTTTTTTTCCTTTACACAATATTTTGTAGAAATTTAAAAAAATAAACATTTGTTTATATTTATTAATAATGTATTAAATTCAGATTCTAAATACAGACATTTGATTAAATAAAGTAAAATATAAGTGTACAGGTAAACATACCCAATACAAATATTTAGAATATACATGTTTATATTTAGCTTAAGATTTATTTTTAAAAAACTCGGAAAAACAAGGAAAACCCCCAAAAAAACCCCTGGGTTTTTCAAATTTTTTAAAAATTCGGGTTTTTTTTTAAACCCTGCCTGGAGGATGACTAGTGATGCGTTTTTAAAATGGCTGCAACATTTTGCATATAATGTAATGCCAAGTAAAGCTGAGAAATTTATATTGATTGCAGATTGTTATTCCAGGCACAAGAGCTTGGAAGTCTGTGAGATTGTTTAAGAAAATTGTATTATCATGTGACTCCTATCACATTAACTACAGCCACTCTATGTGGCTTTATATGGGCCACTTAAAACTCTCTACTACCAAGAGATATCAAAATGGCTTAGGTTTCTCCCTTGAAGAGTTGTGACCCAGTACCAAATTAGTGGTCTTTTTACAGTAGCCTATTGAAAAGCTGCTACAGTGAACAAGACTTTTAAGTGGATTTGAACAGACTGAATTGTTTCCGATGAATCCTGACATTTTTGCAGGTTACCTATTCGCTCCCAGTGAGACGACAAATTGCACCAACATTAACCAAAACAAAAATGATCTGGAAAATTAATTTGAATTAGAGCCTCAACAGCCTTCTTTAATGCCACATTCATTACAACATCCAGAGTCTGTATCAAAGCCTACATTTCCATCAGATTGTTATCGTCAATCATAGCTCGTATCTGAATCACAGCAGTGGGGATCTTTACAGTTAGATATTGTACCACAACTGAAGTGTGATATAGCACAACCACAATTTTCACTAAACAATAGCTCTCTACTTCTTCAACAACCACTTTGCATTTAAGCCTCCTTAACATTGTGAAAGGTAGTCAATCAAGATGCTCCCAAAAAAGAAGGTAGCAGTAGAATAAATTTCACTGATTCAATTAGCCACAGTTGATGTAAGTAAACGAAATACAAAGGTCAAGGAGCAGCTGGGATGATTAGTAATTTATTTGTCAAAATCCTGGAGAAAAAGGCCCAAGAAAGATCACAGATAGTAGATTTAATGAATAAATCAATTATGGATGTAAAGATGAATGTGATATTTATATTCAGAAGGCCTTACTCACCATAACAGTCATGTGCAAATGTAGAGTTAGATTTTTCATGCTTTTACTGTGAAGATTTGTATCCAAGCACAGAGATGCTTAGATTCAATACATGCAGTGGAAATCATGGGCAGTCTTTAGTAGAGAAATGTGCTTAGAAGAAAGAAGCCCTTAAAATGAAATACGAAACTGAGCCATTTTATCTTCATGTAAATATTTAATGACATTAAAAGCATATTTACTTTAAATGAAAAACATATTTATATGATTGGAATATATTATTTGATAATGTAAATTTGTTTAGAAAAGTCCCAAGTATTCCTTTCCATGCAAAAAAAAAGCCATTTCAAATATTATCCAAAACCAATAGGGTATGTCATTTTAGGCCTTGCATTACATACGGTCAGCAATTAATTCCACGAATCCTGATTCTGCACAAAAATCAAATACTGAACAGTTTTATTAATTTACAAAAACAATATAATTTATACAAAAATAATACAACGTGTTTGATTAATTGGATTATACAATATATGTTATATGACTACCTGCTGCTTAGCAACAATATGTGGTATTGTGTAAACTATATTAATGTAGACAGTATATACCTTTAATATTGTTGACAAATAAATATATCTACATAACTTGTAATATGTTACATTATATACATTTATACAGAACTAAACAGAGATCTGTTTGAAGCTATTTACAAAGACTATTAAAGTTACACAGTTTTTTAATTTCGGAAATATTTTCCTTAATGTAATGGTGATTTTGGTTCATCTTCTGCTTCAATTTCGACTTTTGCTCCACAATCTGTACATTTAGCTGCAGCTGACAGGAACGGTCCTATTCCACTATCGTTGAGATGCACCTTACATCTCTTGAAAGATACTGAACAAGGAATTTTCACCTGATCGTATATGTGAATCAAGAACACTCCTGCCCAAGTATTGCTTTTAAGCACTCTTCTCCTCTTTATCTGATTTCACTTGCAATACTCCACTTCCTCAGGTTTACATATTTCGTATTCATGAAAAGGAATATAAACCTTCCATTTGGAATTTCCCTCGATGTCGGAGTTTGCTGATGATGATAATGTAGTTAGTATCATCTTCATCATACTATATCTTGTGCAAAATACTATTGTTAATTTGTTCATCAGACATCAAGCAAAGTTTGGCCAACAGAAGATCAAATAGCTCATACTGATTTTGCTGAACATAATCATGGCACTGCTTTGGATTGTACAGCTGCTTAGCATCAATTAAAAAATTTTCGTCCGAACATATATTCCTCCACACACTAGCTGAAGCATTTCTGATTCCCACTTTCATCAAAAACATCTGTATACTTCAGGAATGTTTCTCGAATCACATTTGTGTCTGTAGGACATTTTCTTGGCATTCCCGGAAAATAATACCAAAATTTCAGCTACATAAAACATACAACTTGCTTTTTATATAACAAAATTTTAAAAAATGTTCACTTTCAGAATAAATAAGTTTGAATGAATAAATATATTTTAACAACTCGGCATGCTGATGAAAACCTCATTATTTAGAAGTAATTAGTGCTGGCATACATTTTCCTGTGCACATTCAAATATCGTAAAATCTATTACATTTAAAAATGGATACTTGTAAGTAATTTCATATATTCCCTTCTGAGCAATATTGGAAGAATGCAAGAAAGATTTCTGGCCTAACGGGATTTGGTGCAGAATATGAAGCAAGTCAATGACCTCAGGCGACTGTTAAATGTGGGTAACCTTGACCATGCACCTCTGACCTTGAGCCGATTACTTTGAACTGGATTGAACACAGGATGGCATTACACTGAAAAAACACCAAAAATCCCCCCCCCCCTCATCAGAAACAATAAATACAAAACTAGTTTCTAAAAAAGTGTTTTAAACATTCAGTAGAAATCATAAAATATCGGAGAAGAGTTACATTACTGACCCCGACAACAATCTTGGATATTCACGATCCTAACCTTGAAGCCAGGTGAACTTGAATCAGAATAATCGATACAACTGCCGTCTTGGATATCTATGATAAATATTGAAAAAGTCCTTAAAAACATTTTTTTTTATCAGAAAATTAAAATAAGTGAGATTAAATAAAATTTTGAAAACCATCAGAACAATATTTTGGAAAAACTGCTTCAAGACTTGTGCAGAAGGCCCAGGGTTTGATTGCTGTAAATATGGTGGAGCACACATCCTCCCAGCACAACCATCAGCGGACAACTAACACCTACAGCTATTTTATAATTTTTTATTTGGTCAGCAAGCTTTTACCCCCACCACTATACTCCATTGGACCCCAACCACCCAACTACCACCCCCAAAGAATCATTGGACTTACACACCCAATCCTCAAACCCCTCACATTCTTCCCACCATTTACCCACTACAGCACAACCCCCACTACTACCACTAGACTGTGCTAGTAATTGAATGATTATGTCAAATTGCTCGCTTGTGATTGGTTGTTGCTCACATGATATCTTACCCTTTGCATTTCAATAATGCATCGAAAGTCGTACCGCGTTCATACATCTTTGTCTGATGCGAGAGATGAAAGATCACTCTCTCTTCACAGCTATTTGTTTCATTCAGTCTGTTAAAGTTATGTTATTATGTTCAACTTTTCCATTACATTTCCCTGGGTATCATTGGGACTGCTCGTAACTATACAGATATTCCCTTACCAAAAACCCTCGAATTTCAAGTACCTGTTCAAACCAACGAGCTATTGGCGTATAGAGGTCAAGATGAAGCAATCGTTTGTTGGTGTTCTTACAACCAGCATTCCGACTCAGTCTTTGGTAGTACCATCACTGACTACAGCTAAAATGCCTATTTTGTCAGCAAAGTCATTAGCAAATCATTAGGGTTAGGCCCTAGAATTTTGGAATGTAAAAGGCCAACTCGAGTGATAGACAGTCTAAATTTCCATATTTTCTTTAGCTTCAATTTACCTATTCATAAATCTTTCAATTCATCATTCAACTAATCAATCAATAATGAACCTTTTAATATTTCAAGCAATCTCTCAATATTTCAGTATATAATCAATCCATAGTTAATCCATTGGTTTATCTTCTGTCCACCACCAGCATGTCATCAAGTCTAAATTTTGAGGTAGTTGTAAATGAAGGATATTTCTGTACATATAGGTGGAGGACAGATGGCAAACCAATGTATTGACTATGGATTGATGATGGATTGGAAAATTTAGAGATTGATTGAAATAATGATCAAAAGATTGAAAGATTGTTTAAAAGATAAATAGAGTGGTGAATTGATAGTAAAGTATAATATAGAAGATAATAATGGCTATCACCCTAGTTGGCCTCGTACATTCCAAGTTTCAAAGGCCGAACCTAAATGCTTTGTGAATGGCATCGCCAACAATACTGCAATTCAGCTGTACTCGGTGATGGTACCACCAAAGACGAAGTCAGGATGCTGGTTGTAAGCACACCAATAAACAATAGCTCAATCTTGTTCTCTACATTCCAATAACTCTCTGGTCCGAAGAGGTAATTGAAATTTGAGCAGACATTTTTGTAAGGAAATATATGTAAATTTACAAGCACATCCATTAATACCCAGCGAAATGTAGAGTTGAACATAATTAACTAATCCAACTGAATACTAGACTAGAGACATCATGGAAAAGACAGTGATACTTCACCTCTCGCACCAGACGAATAACTGTGACATGGCACGACTTTGACTACACTAATTATCTGCATAAGACGAGGTATCACATGAACAACAACCCATCACGAGAGAGCAGTGACACATCATCGTTAAATTACTAGCACAGTCTAGGGGTAATAGTGGGGGTTGAATTGCAGTGGGTAAATGGTGGAGAGAATGTGAGGAATTTGGGGTTTGGGTGTAACGTAAAGCCAATGAGTCTTTTGGAGGGGGTTGTTGGGTGGGTAAGAGTCAGCTTGATAGCCAATGGAATGAATTAGTGTGGGTGGATACTTACTCTCTAAATAACCAATGATTAAATAGTCATGGGGTCAGTCGTCTGATGGTCGTCATACTAGGAGAATGTGTGCTCTGGCATCTTTACAGGAATAGAACCCTGGGCGATCTAATGTTAGTATTTAAAGGCTTTCCCAACAGTTTTCAGATTTTGTTTTAAAATTTCTATTTAATTTCATTTATTAATTTTTGTCTTTTTTTTATCAATAATTTTTTTCCAGTTCGCGCGTGCTCTCTCTCTCTCTCTTTTGCGCTCTCTCTCGCTCTTGCACTCTATCTTGCTCTTGCGCTCTCTCTCGCTCTTGCACTCTATCTTGCTCTTGCGCTCTCTCTCGCTCTCTCCCTCTTGTGTGCTCGCTCTCTCTCGCTCTCTCTCTTGCTCTCTCTCTTGCTCTCGCTTTCTCTCTTTTGTGCTCTCTCTCTCTCTCTCATGCGCTCTCTCTTTCCCACATGCTCTTTCTCTCGCGTGTGCTCTTGAGCTCTCTCTCGCGCTCTCTCTCCCTCTCAGAGTCTTTCTCGCTCTCTCTCGCTCTCTCTCTCGCTCTCTCTCTCTCGCTTTCACTCTCTCGCTTTCACTCTCGCTTTTGCTCGCTCTCTCTCTCTCTCTCTCTCACTTGTGCACTCTCTCTCGCCCACGTGCTCTCTCTCGCCCACGTGCTCTCTCTCGCCCACGTGCTCTCTCTCGCCCACGTGCTCTCTCTCGCCCACGTGCTCTCTCTCGCCCACGTGCTCTCTCTCGCCCGCGCTCTCTCTCTCTATCTCTCTCACACACGTGCTCTCTCTTTCTATCTCTCTCCCGCACGTGTTCTCTCTATCTCTCTCGTGCATGTGCTCTCTCTCTATCTCTTGCGCATACACTCTCTCTCTATCTCTTGTGTGCACGCTCTCTCTCACGCGCACTCTATCTCTTGCTCTCTCTCGTCCTCTCTCGGACATGCTCCCTTTCTTGCTTGCACTCTCTCTCTCACTCTCATGCTCTTGCGCTCTATATCTTGCGCTCTCTCTCTCACGCTCTCGCACGTGTGCTCTCTCTCGTGCTCACGCTCTCTCTCACGGTCGCGTGCTCTCTCGCACTCTCTCTTGCGGTCGCGTGCTCTCTCGCACTCTCTCTTGCGGTTGCGTGCTCTCTCGCACTCTCTCTCGCACGCCCTCTCTCGCGCACCCTCTCTCTCTCTCTCTCTCTCTCTCTAGGTCCCCCCTCCTAGAACAGCATCCAGAGAACCACAAATGCTCTGCACATCTTTCATCTTAGAGTAAAACTTCTTGGCTTGACACAAATGTACAGCTAATTCTGCCTCAGCAATATACTTAGCACTGTCACAAAGAAACATGCTTTTTAGTTTAGCTTTGATCTCCTCACATGTTGAACAAGTGTCCTTTCTGAGAGCAACCAAAACATAAAGAAAAGTTTTCTTTAAAGAACTTGTAATAAAAGCTGTACTTCACAGGTCTCCCAGGATGTAGTGATTTAAATATTTTGTACATCTTTGTAGCCTACTTTCCAAAGGAAAGAAAGACTTATGAGACCAAATTTTACATGCACGTGGGGGGTGTGTGTATGTGCATGCATGCATGTGTGTGTCTGCTTCTCCCCTCTAAAAACTTTTGAACACGTGCCCCAAATTTCACCAAACTCGGTACACATATAATACTTAGCAAGGACAACTGACTTTTGCAGTTTTTGAACACGCACTGTGCTTACTTTCGAAATTGTGGCCATTTTAAAATTGAGGTTTTTATGTCATATATCTAGAACCATTCAACCGATTTAAACCAAATTTTGTATGTTGACAGTGCATCATGTATGCATTGAATTTAGAGATTGATACTATTGTTAGTTTTCTATTTTGGAAGATAGCATGCTAAATTAAAGAATTAAGATTTTATCTTATGTAGAAAACTACTGAACCGATTATCACCAAATCAATTTTGACTAAATTTCAATTTACAAGCATAACATATGCCAACAAATAACCATTTTTGTCTGACATTTTGCAAGATAGCACACCATTAATAAATTAAGTGGTCATATTTCATGGAAAAAATCTACTGATTCTTACCAAATTTTGCAAAAAAGTAATACATATGGTAGCCATATATATTTATATGTTTTAAGTGGGTCAGACACTTATTTTCAAAATGTCGACCATATAAAAATGTTAGGTTAGTTTGCTTAATTTCCGAAACCATGTAACCAAATTCAATTTAACTTAGTATGCTAACAGTACAGAGTTGTCAACCTCCAAGCAAACCCATCAGTAATAACTGTTATATGCAAAAATAATGCGTAAATCATGAGCGATAAAATTTCTTTCTATAATACAGATATACTCACAAAATTGAATAGGCATACTCACAACACACATGCATTAAATATTTAAATTTGTGCACATGGGTGAACCAGAAAAATTATTTCACCAATAAAATAATCACTTGGATATGTTAAAAACATAAATAAGACACATCCATGCCCTCTTAGTTATCACTGGCTAGGAAACGCACAGTTGCATGTTTAGCTTCTTGAAGCTCCTTTGTGGTGAATTACTTTTTGTAACACACCTCATTGATTGAATTACTTTTTACTTTCTCAATCATAAGAGCATCTATAGTTGCTGTTGACAGAGATGCTCTAAATTCTGTTTGATTGCGGCGGACACTGCTGAAAATTCTCTCTGTTGAAGAATTGCTGTGGGGCACTGTCAATAGCGCCAACATCGTTTTAGGCAGGGCTTTGAATTTTGATTGGCCACTTTCATTTTTAATGTTGGAAATTTTGCACCAAATAACGTCCATTCTTTCTTCACTGAGGATATCACCTGAGAAACTTTCACACTCATACAGAGCAAACTCTTGTTCCAGCATATCCAACTCTGAAACACTTACAAGTCTTGGGAACGTATCAACAAAGTACTGAACAGAGGAATAAGAAGCAGTTGTTCCAATGAAATATCAAATACTTCAACATGCTTCACAAATTCATCATTTAATGGGAATTTATCCAAAATGTAACTGCTTGCTGAAACATAAAAATCCCGCACAGAAGAATGTCTGGCTATCAACCTGGCCTGTAAGCTATTTTAACTGTGGTTGACACTTGAAGCCAATAATCAAATCTGTATCTACTTTCTGGTATTTCCTTTTCTTGAAGTTAATGTCTGATTGATGTGGAACCCAACTGCAAAGCAGATGGTTTAATGAATCTAACCAGTAAATCTCTGAGAAGGGCCTTGCAATTTACGTCTTAACATATGAATGGCTGGAGCCTCTTGCTGTAAAAATACATTCACAGCATTGAAAATAGGAAGTGTACTTTCAAGGAACAAGCAGTAGAGTTTTGTCAAAGGGTTCTGCATCACTTGATGCTCTCAAACTGTGAAGTGGTAGCATGAAGTTGACTGTCTGGTTCACAAAATAAGAGTTTTAGAGGATTCCACTGTTCCATAATCCTCTCAACACATTCCAGAAATGAAAGCCATCTGGTGCTGACACATTTCAAAATTTTATGTGGTTTATTCCCACAGATATATTGATGTAACTTCAAGGTGTTTAGTCTATTACTACTTTTCTCCAAAAAAATAAAACACCTGCACCAAAAATTGTTCAACATTAATACTAAGCTGAACAGTGCTTTTGTGCAGCCAAATGGATTAAATGACAAGAACAACGCTGAAGAATGATGGATAGATGTTTAGCCCTACAAAATGAAAAAACTCCTTTGTTGGCACCTATCATAGTGAAAAAGCAATGCCGTTTTCCCAACATATTCCTAAAGAAACTAATTCTTTATCCAAGACAGAAAAAATGCCTTCACCTGTATTGTCTGTGCATTCGAGTAACGATAATAGCGGAGTACAAACTTGCCCTAGTTTTTCATTATAAAAAGAAACTACGACAGGATACAATTTAACTGCATTTTTGTCAGTGCTCCTATCAGTTGATAGAGAAAATGCTGAAATTCGCAACAGAGGCAATTTCTTCCTTGGTCTGACTCGACATAAATTGAACTAAGGTGGAAGTTTTAGTCCTTACACAACTATATTTTTTCGCTATTGCAGAGTCTGGGAACATTACCCGGAATAGATGACCAGCATGGTCAGAAACGGCCAGTGGAATGTTGTGTTCCACAAGAAACGAGGTGAATAACATTTCAGCATTGGTAGTTTCATTTTCGCCGCTGTTTACAGAAAAATATGAATTCTTTTTTGAGCAGATTCCACTTTACCATAATCTTTGTGCTTCTTAGATTCAACATGGTGCCGGCAGTCATCTCGTCCCCCATGCGCGATGACAAAATCGCAGCTGCACACTTCACAAAAAACGTGTCTCTCCTATATTTTTGATGGAGCAAGGCATGGCTATTATTTTGTGTAACTATCACAATATTTCTGTAATACCTTCTTGCTCGCTGATGCACACGGATCCGCAGCATGCTTCATGTCAATTAACACCCAACGACCTCATTAAATAAGGTTTGGTTGGGTAATGTTGGTTATAGTACACACACAATGGCGACACTGCATCACTACTCACAACAATGCTCTTTTTCTCTTTCCAGTGTTGCCACGATCTTTACTGCTCATGATACTGAATTTATCGCACTGTTTGCAGAGAATACCGAAATATTCTACTCGCATGCAATTTTCTGGTAAAAGTACAATATTTACCATACGGCAGACAATACATCACACCGTAAATATCTACGCACTAAAAAATAATACGAAAATTTTTAGACGCATTGTTACGGCTATCAATTTCTGTAATAAACACGCAAGCCTCCGTAATTCCATAACTGTACATTAAAATCAGTAATAATTACGGAAAATCTGTAATACTTGGTAGCACTGACAGTATCTATTTCAAACACAAAATGTGTGTACACACAGCTTCTTTTGTCCACCATTTTGTAAGATAGCACTACATGAATAAATGAAGTGTTTATGTCACATCTCAGAAAAAAATTGACCAATTCCTACCAAATTTGGCAAATGTGAACTGGTATGTTTTAAGTGAGTCAGACACTTATTTTAAAAATGGTGGTGACAATCAATTTAGCTTAAGCTATATCAGTGAAACCATGTAATCAATTCCAACTTAACTTTGCATGCTGGAAGAACATATTACAACTATCAAATGTGTCTACACAAAGTCTCTTTTGTCCACAATTTTGTAAGATTACATCACATGAAAAAATATAATTTTGATGTCATATCTCTGGGAAAAACCAATAGATTCCTACCAAATTCGGAAAACAAATAGAATTATGTAAATTGATATGTTTTGAATGTGTCAGACATTTTCATAATGACATTTCAGCTATATCTATGAAATTACAAAACCAATTTCAACTAAGTATGTTAATTTCAACTAAGTATGCTGGCAGTATCTATTACAACCATCAAATATGTGTTTACAGAGCCTCATTTCTCCACAATTTTGTAAGATAGCCCAAAATGAAAAAAAAAAAGTGTTTTAATGTTGGTATCTCGGGGAAGACATTAACCATCCTATAAAATTAGGTGAAAAAGTTTTACTTTGGTAATCCATGTACTATGGTAGGATTCAAATAAGCTAATACATAAATTTTTTCTCAGCCATTTTAGAAGATAGCAGCACATGCAAAATTAAGCTTTTATGTCGTACCTCGGGAAGCAATTATATTGATTCCCATCAAATTCATGCAACAAGGTATACTTTTGTAGTCCATCTAAATTTATATGATTTAAAGGGTTGGCCTCATATTTTCAAAATAACAGTCATGTAAATATATTTGCTTAGTATGCCACATAACCCAAACAATTTCAATTAACTTTATATGCTGGCAGTATATGACAATCATCGGATGTGTTACTACATTAACTTTTTGGTAGCTATTTATGAAGTTTATCACATAAAAATGGAGGTACTATGCCATCACTAAATTCTTCAGACAGGTAGTGCACTGGTAGGTCATGTAAAATTTGTGTTTTAAGTGGCTTACACACACATTTTAAAAATTATGGTGCTGTAAATATTTTAGGTTAGTAAAGTCTATTATTCAAAACATGTCACTGATTACATGCCAAGTTCATGCTTCAAATCCTACCTCTTTAATGCAGTTGATTGCACGCTAGATTATGGTATGAGGTTTTCTGGGTTCAAGTCACAGGTAAGGCATGTGGGTATTTGTAATTGTCTCACTAATGTTGATGTTGAAAGTGTTTCCAGTTCAATTTCTCATAATATTGCTATAAATTAGATGTTACGGCGTACTTAACTTGTATGCTTTAAGAAGTTAATTAAAAAATATTTGTGCCCATGTAGAGGAAAGTAGTCTTAATGGTTACATCTGTAACTTCTTTTTTTCATTCAGGTTAAATTACAAATACTTAAGATCTCTGCTCACAAAGTGTTCCTTTTACTGGAAAAGAGGTAACGTGTAACTTTATTTTGTCACACTCGTGACCAGGAATTGTATTACCCTTCGTGTAACCTTTGCCTCAACCATAGGTGGGAGATTTTACACTTTTTAATAGGGTACAAAGTCTATGCACAAGTTTCTCAGAAATACCCAGCAAGGCTATGAAAGCCTTTTTGCATATAGCCTTGCGTACACTGTCTATGTTTACATTGTACTTAAAGTTCATGTCACACGAGATTTTGGATTGTCATTCCTACATCTACTATGCTTAATGATTTCAAACGCACTTTAATTTATGGTTTTTATGATGCGTGCTGTACTTCAGTTGAAACAACAGTTTGTTTCGTTGTCACAGCCAATGAGTTGTAGCTATATGTTAGAAAGTTATATGAACCAATGTTGACCTACACCAGTAAGACAGTTTTGCGAATAATTTACTTACAGGCACGATCATTGGTCGTTGAGCTTTGCAGTGTCAGTACAGACCAAAAACTACTTACACGTGGATAATGTACACAACTTTGTACACTGGTTTTGAATGGGTTAATCTATATTTCTAGTGTTGCGAATTAGAAATTTTTTGATGCAAGCGAAACTTAGCTAACAAAGAACTTGCTTCATTACAACAACTAATAAGCTGTAGGGTTTGTGATCAGTGATATGAACCAGTCAAAATGTAGAGCAGTAGCACAGTTTATAAGTCAGGTAATCCCTGGGAAGCTCATTAGACGCTGAGTCTCGCACAGTACAGTACTGGCCAAATATAAGCATCCTGTGCAACATGTTGGCAATTTGCTACAATGGGCATGGAAAGGTTAAAATGTTTAATCTCTATCAGTCCCTGCAAGTAAACATTCTGGGAATCTTTAGAAGTGAAGTTGTTTACAAAGCTGATAATATCACTCTTGTGTTAGTCCATCGATGCACTGCATTTGAAACTTATAAATACCCATGTACAGTAAACTCCCAATTTACTGGGAGTAGCTTAATCGGGTTGCGGCTTAACCGTGGAGCCACCAGTTCAAAGTCAAATATTGAACAGCTACTGCCAGTCGTGCACCACTGCTATTAATAACTCATGGGCACGCTGTTAATTACCTGGCTGCAGTCGAGTGATGCGGTACTGATTAATTTTAATATCAAAAGTGTTCGGGTATTATATTTACACACGTTTTTAACAGCAAATATGTGTGAAACTTGGAAGTATTAGGAATTCATGGAAATTGTCAGATAGCACATTTTCATTCAAAATAATAAAGTATTTCACGATTAAAATTGGCATCTGCTTGTCAAAAAGGTGAGATCTTATAGTTTACTCGTTCGTACATGCAGAGTCTATTTATAAATTAACCGTGGCACCGAGTGCGACTCAACGACAAAATATCACATTAACATAAATATTATTTGCCGCAAGAATGACTCCGACGCCAACAACGTATCACGTGTGGTTTTAATAAATAAATAACATTTAATTTTGCTTTTTTGCTAAAATGGGAGGGGAGTAAAAAAAAAATGGCAAGTCGGCTTCAGAATGGTTTGGCGGTTTCAGGTCAAATCCAAATTATTAGCAAGCAGAATCACTTCACACAGAAATGTGTTATGTTAAAATATTTATAGATCTAGCAGAAAATTTAAAACTCTGAGAATTCGTTAGCATATTTGCACTTTACACATGAAAAACGTGTCATTTCATGGGGGCATGGTTTCCGAAGCGAGCTGCGCACACTGGTCAACAGATGGCAGCACAGTCACTTATTTTGCTGCTGTGTCTTATAAGTGTATCTAGCACGTCCTTTTAAAAGTGAATTTTTCATCTCAAGTGGGCTCAAAACAACTCTGGTTTGAAATATATTAGGTCAAATTAACGTAGAATCATTTTTTAATACTCTGCAATAGATGTCAGGCCTCTTTAATTAATATGAAGCATGCACATGGCGACGTTAGCAGCAAGCACTAGCTATGACCTATGATGAAGACATCAACGAAGCTAAACTATCGCATACGGTGTTCCATTTTGTTTAAACACCTACACATTATTCTAGAAGAAAGTTTATTTTGTTACACTAATAACAGCTGTTATGTAATTATATAAAATAAAATACATAGACATTTTTTCTATGATTTTACTGCCCACATATTTCTCTGATGTCTGTTGTACTAATGTAGGATGTCAAAATAGCCAACGTGAAATTATATTACAATTGTTCACGCATCAGCTGATACAGAATTTTGTGTATGTGATGATGTTAATATCATTTATGACGTTGCCACACACTGGCTGTCAAAAAAATTGGATTCTTTTATGACTATATTATTTGTTTACATAACCTATGTGTACAGTATGTATGTCTAAAGTAAACATTTTTCCCCCCATCGCTTTAACTGTGAAATTGGTTATCCGTGAACCCTTAGCCAGTCATTACCCCGGAAAATCGGGAGTTGACTGTATTACTGAATATTATACCAAATAATGAAAGTGCTTATCACAAATCACATTAATATATTATGCATGGGAATGCTTTGTCGGTACTAACTGCAATTTGAACCTGTAGATATCCCTGGGTATCCCTGTGGATATCCCTTTCCTATCCCACACAGTTTCTCTCACATAGTCCTGTTAGCTTGCTTCTCTTTATATGATCTCTTTTGTAGTTATAATTTTGAATGCCTTTTCTAATTTTAAATAAGGTTGAAAGCAAAACACTAGTGACACGTTTACAACCAATTTTAGGAACAATACACGTGTTCTTTTTTCATGCCATTTTTCTAGAGTATTGTTACCCAATATTAAGTAGAAAAAGGACAAAAGTCCTGGACTCATGCCATTTTTCAAATACACAATACGTAGGAATGCATGGTAAAACCATTTGGAGTGCTACAATCATGCCTGCTTACAAGGCAAAGATGTGTCTTGCCTTGACAACCAATTTCCTGTGCTAAACTCATTTTACTTGAAATGTGGACTCGTACCCTTTTCCAAATAAATTATTTGATTGGTTCTACCAGAGTGCAGAACCCCAGAGGTGCTAAATGAACTGCATAATACAGCAGCAGGTGATGAACACTTTGGTGAATGTAAGACCCTCGACAGAGTTTGACTGAAATTCTACTGGCTCCACTGTCACAAGGATATTGAGAAGTGGTGTCTTCTGTGTAATGCCTATACCGCAAGGAAGCTATAAAGACGTCTTGCCGCACTTTCCACATGGCGCAAAGATAAGCCTTTTGGCAGCTCAAGTGCTCCTGACCTTCGGTAGATAGAATTTCTGTGTTTATCTGAAGAAATTTCTGGTTTACTGACCTTGTTTCTCTCAGCATGACTCAGGGTGCGTTAAACCTTCCAGATGGTCAGGGCGACTGATATATAAGTGTGTCGAGCCTCCAAGATGAGAGTTTATTACAGTCGAGAGTCCGGGTGATTGTGGGACGTTAAGCGATAGACAATGAGCTAGAAGAGCAACGAGTACCACCGGAAGTGACCAGCAGGAGGATAATCTACGACAATGAGCATCAGAGCAGTGAAGGGTGCAACTGGCAGACTGGACTATTGGACTGGATGCGTAAGGGAAAGACATTACAAATGATGACAACAGACAGTATGAACATGTGTTAATGATGAGTATGAGTTCATTGACTATAACCAAACAGAGACATTAAGAAAGATGTTAAATAAAGTTGAAATATACATTAAATATTGCGCTCACTGAGAAATAAAAAGAGTAGTAGAGGAGATAGATAATTAAATTCTGTACATAATAACTGTGTGAATATATATTAAAAATCAAATTTAGATCTTTAATTTTTATTAAGAAATCCATCCCTAAATAGCAATTCAACTATTCACAGAGACAAACACTATTCCAAACATATAGTTCTGTAAACTTAGTGTCCAACCCCTGACGAGTGTGTTCACAGACAGTATAACAATACAGCTCACCTCACCTGCCACCAGCTATATTATTGGTCACAAAGAATACCAAATAAAAGTACCATACTACCATTAGTGCAGAAATAGTAGATAAAAAAAAAGATAATCTTCTGCTTTCTCTGTCAATGCAGCAAGACATCAGGGTGGTTATTGCTGAGAATGTAGGATATGACTAATACACAATGAAGGAAATTCAGGATGCAGCATGTGCAAAAAGGGCTATTTTATAATTTTTTAAAGTACAGGTAAAAAAAACCAGGGCAATTGTAATTTAATCTGAGACACAACAAAGAGCACTAAATTTCAGAGGAATACTGGTAAATTCAGAACATCTGACAACCCTGATTTTTAAATTAAATACAGAAATAATTTTTTCCCATTTTTACTAGATTAAGGTCCGTCTGGCAAAAAAATAAATAAAAAGCCATTATAAAATGTTTCACTTCACTGAGAACCAATACAAAAATGTTTTTATCTAGGACACAAAATAAATATATCATTTTCTGAATTACATACTGTTATTTAACATCATGTTTTACAGCACACACTTGCTTTATAACATTGCATAGTCAGGTGACTTTATGAAATTTTGTTCCAATTATGTGAATAAAACAAAAAGAAATGGCAGTTCATGTACCATTAATTTTAACATTACTGGTATGACATTAATACATGGAATCACTTTTTCTACTTTTCTGCCAACTTGACTGTGAGCATTACAATTTGTTCTATGTTAAAATGTATGCAGTTGCGAACAGGAACTTTTTCAAAGGTTGATTTTAAATGTCCTCGCTCACTCTTAAATGGCCTATCCCAAAGTTAGTGACACGATCCATCAGTCAAACTCAACTGCTTACAATGGATCACCACCAACCATGGCAGACGTGGAATGCAGACTATATCATAAAACACTGTAATTTTTAAAAGTCACATTACAAAAAATGGCAACTAACAGAGTATCAGTTACATATTTAATTAATGTGCATGTATGTCACTTTTTTTATTTAATTTTATTTGGTGCTAAATAAATACATATATTTTTAGTGGTTTAGCAGGCATATTTGTACACGAAATTACAACACAGTAAAACCTGCCTAAAATAAAACTGACAGCACTTTCTCCCTTCCCCCTCCAGGTTTTGGTAAGTTTATATTTATACAGATAAAGTGATATAAAATTATTAGAACTGATTAAATTATGATTGGCTAGGCTAAATATTTAATAACTAAATTTAGGTATAACTTGCACCATTTTAGAATATTTGACACATGTCTTGAGTAACAAGTGGATGATGCAAGGTTTACACTGTGACTTGACATGCCCTATACAATTTTTTTAAATCAGATTTTCTAAATGAAAACTATTTTGTTTGATTAAAGGGATATTCAGGCATCATAATTTACCTATAATTCATCTTAAATAAATATACAGGATGAGTCTGAAAAACACAGACAAACTCTACCCGCATATTCCTTATGAAAAATTATGTTGAAAACCCATGTGACATACGGACTATGATGCTTTGTAAGGGTGATTGCGCTTTTGAAGGTGGAGCTGAAAAACATGTTTATTGTAAATTTTACGGAAAGTATTTGAAATGGAACAATGGCATCCAAGATAATGAGTAGTTGAACGAATATCAGCAACCCCAGCAAAATTGGTTGCTGCAATTAAATTATGTTATCGAGAAATTAAGGTTTGCAACCCTGTTATCGCATAAAATCTATGATGCAGAAGCCTAATAATATTTTTTTGTTTTGGCTTTTGAAGTAATTTTTATAAGGAATATGCAGGTGGAGTTTGTCTGTGTTTTTCAAACTCACCTTGTATACAAAATTATATAAAAATTAGACAAGTATGAACATTTTCCATTAAATATTTTTAACTGTTTTCTCATGCAAAGTCATTATTATAACTAGTGAAAGTAATATTAATTAAACATACGAACCTCTAAAATGTTTCCAAATAACAGTATAACGTCCACACCATAGCTTTCCAGGAAACTAGGGTTGTGCAAATTGAATGTCTCATAAGTTATTTTCATGTCCCTCGAGAACTCTTTCTCTGTGAACACCAATTCTGATATCACATTTTGTCTCTGTTCTACATTCTTCTTTCTGCAATAATAAGTGAAAGTAAGCATACACAACAAGACATCACAAATAATTTAAGAAGTATAAATGTGCTGACAACCTTACCTTTCATCCTCAGCTTTATGAAATTCAGGAACCAAAATTTCAGGAGTAACATCCAAGGAGGCTGTGTCAGCAACTGCTTCTACAAAATTATACACAAGTGATTAAAACTTAACAATCCAAAATTATATTACAAAAAAATTTACACTCAAACTAACTACTCACACCTTGCTATATGACACTGTGCATTTGGCTACACACAACGGAAGATCCACCTGGAAAAAAATAATAGTGACAAACATAACAGCATCACTCAAGTATGAAAAAATATGTATTCACTGGCCCAACTCCTTCCGAATCAGCAGACATTTTCTGTTAATTCTATAATTGTGTATAATTGAACAGTTTCCCTAAAAATATTATTTTAATTTTGTACAATAAATTAATAACTTCATGTCTAATAACATTTTCTGACCACTTTATTTCATTTATTTTGGCATTTAGCAAAGCAAATGCTGTTGAAAAATATTTTTTACCAAATATTTATATAATACACTCACTGCCATAAAAATTGCTGCACTCAATAAATTATCCACAAAAGGTGAAACTTGGTATACAAAACCACCACGGACAAAATTGCAACTGACATACGTTTTGGCAGCGACTGGCAATATAGAACTGCCACCAGGATGTGCTAATACCACTACAACCATGGTAACATGAATGGCTGTAGGACAAAGCTGTGTGCAAATCAATGAACATGTGGAGCGAATATCGGTGAGTAGCTAGCATGCTTTAATGATACATTTGATATAAGTATAACAAATTACAGAATTTGAGCAAGGGTAAACTGTTACACTATTAGGGCAGTGGTTCCATTGAATTGCCTGCCACCTGGACCATTGTAACACTAAATTTGCAATAATGCTGGGAGCAGCACAAACATAAGGGAACACACATGTGTGAGAAAGACTCTGGGTGACCCTGAATGACCACTAGAACAGAGCAATATTTTATTGTCCAACAAATGCGAACTCAACCAACAGTGTCTCTTTCCACCATCCAGCGATTTCTGCTTCCTACCACATTATTTTGAGGCAAATAGCAATAAACAACTTGCATTTTCAAAGTCCCTTCAAACTTCTTCCACTGATACCTTAATGGTAACTTCAATTGCAGATTTTTCATAATTGGGTGGCATGGACAGTTGAGGAATGGTGAAGCATCACCTTAAGTGATGAATTCAGGGTTTTGTTTGGAAGTGGATGACAACCATACCAGAGTATAGAGTGACACTGGACAATGCACATACCCACACATTTCACTGCTGAGCGATGCACCACCAGAACTTGTGGGGCATGATGTGGGAAGCAGTCCTGTATGAGAAACACTGATGGTACAATGGTATTTTTAGATTCTAGGGCCCTGTTTTCTTTTCTTTATTGTGTGACTCCACTGGGACATTTTCCAACAGCAAAATGGCCACCCATGTACAGCACCAGTTTTCCAGTACTGCTTTCATTCTGTTAACACCCTTCCTTGACCAGACCATTCTCTTGCCTTCTTGCTTATAGAACATGTATAGAACTTGCTGGGACTACAGCTTAAGCAATCAATGGGTCTACATGATATGGAACAGCAGGCCATTTTTTATTTTGAGAACGAAATTTTTTAAGTGGTACTTGTACCAGTGAGCAAATTGACACACACAAGGCACAATAAACCATCATGAAATAAAGTAGGGATGGTTTACATAACCAATTAACCTCTTTCCCTTCAATCTCATTTCTGTACTCACAAATTGCTTCATTCGTAGAAGTTGAGTTCCCTTAAGTCAGTAAAATGTGTGAATGTAGTAGAGTTTCAGAGCATCAGGATAACAAGTTTCAACACACAACAGACTTGATAATAGAATAAGTTATGTAGATGAATATCTAAACGAAAACAAAATAAAATAATACTACCAACATATATTTGCATGGATCGTACATAAACACGACTATAGTCGGTTCACGACGGGAAGAAACTTTTGAAAATCAACATTTGAAAAAACACCCTAGCCGTTAACTACATGCATATAACATTACAAACAGCGGCGAGCGCGGATACAGTTATGCCGTTAGGTTGCCAGCACAAAGAGAGGAAATAGTTCTAAAGTTTTAACGTAATTGTTAATTTATCGCTTACAAATGGGTTTCGAAAAGACTTTTATCTTATTATGCTAATTATTAATGACGTGATGCTAACGTACTTTGAATTCAATGTTTCTTCCATACTCACAAGATCACGCTCAAGGTGAAAGTAGAGCGGCCATTTGTTTACAAACCTTCGTTCCGTGTGTTGTTGGCGTGATGTGGTCGACACACGCGCCAGAGAATTGGTGCGATTATCTTGTTTAACCAATAATAATTCATTTACTGGTTTTTTTTTTTTTTACTAATATCCTCTCTTTATTATTTCTCGTGCCGATTTCTTTCGTTTCTGATACCTGCATAAGAGATTACTCGTAGTGCGTTCTCACGTGTTTAATATTTTTTTAAATTTGTTTCAGGTTTGCTTAAAGTTTTATTTATTGTATTTTACGTTATATGTTGCGGTATTTTTTGTGTGCAGTCATGAGTTCTAGCAAGGTGAATAAANCAAGGTGAAAGTAGAGCGGCCATTTGTTTACAAACCTTCGTTCCGTGTGTTGTTGGCGTGATGTGGTCGACACACACGCCAGAGAATTGGTGCGATTATCTTGTTTAACCAATAATAATTCATTTACTGGTTTTTTTTTTTTTT
>NQII01000344.1:26208-55317 GCA_002778355.1 Clitarchus hookeri
TAATGAAATGTTTTTCGCTTGCATCACATATTCTTTTGTGTGAAATTCTCAAGATTAAAAACTTTATTCTTGTGGAATATCCATTACTACTATATACATTACTTTTATGATGGGTACGTGCATGTACGAACTCATGTACACACACACAGTGGAATGTAAACATTGCATGTAAACATTGCCATGTGACTGCCACATGGCAATGTTTGTTTACCCTTTGGCAGAAGGATACGAAATGGGCTTGAAAGTAGATCTTTAGCAGGGGTTCAAGAAAGTCTCTTCCAGTCATGAACCGACTATAGTNGATACGAAATGGGCTTGAAAGTAGATCTTTAGCAGGGGTTCAAGAAAGTCTCTTCCAGTCATGAACCGACTATAGTATTACCACTATTAGGCATCCAGCTTCTTCGTCATATCAGTTACACTGCGAGTAATACCAGTAATCTATTTCTGTTGCAATTTTATTCAACATTTTAATATTGTCTCTCTTTGATTCTTAGCAATGGGTTTAATAAGAATAGACCGGTTCTTAAGATATATGTTAGCTATGATAACAAACAAAATAATCAATTACTCTCGAAAAGCTTCCTGTAGAGAGTACAGAGATTGTAGCACATGTTCTGTGGTTTGAAGGAACCAGATATTGGCAATGACGCACAGGCCTACCTATTGTATGTTCGGTTGTGTTTACTTTGTGCCAGTGGCTTGCTAACAAGTCTACATTTTTATTTTTTCATGTAAATGGTGTGCGGGAACGTTTTTAGACCAATAATTTGTTATTTCAGAAAGTGTTAGACAAACATAGCATGCATAAACGCTGACTGGGATAACACAAATGGATAAGTTCATAATTAAAAACCATAGTGTCTCTTGTGTAGAAGATGCAGTGGAGAGTTTCAAACAAATGACAGCAGAAGTGAGAAGCTTGTTTTTTATACCCAGCTCATCATGTGAGGNGAGAAGCTTGTTTTTTATACCCAGCTCATCATGTGAGGCGGAGAGAAGTTTCAGCTCTCTCAGATGGCTGAAGACATATTTGCATTCCTCAATGACTCAGAAGAGACTGAATCATGTTGCCATCTGTTATGTTCACAATGACATTTTGGACTCAGTTGACATTAGAAAAGTTGCAAAAACTTTTGCATATAGGTCTGAATCAAGAAAAGTGGCTTTTGGACAAGTTTCATCATAATTTAAGTTTTATGTTCTCTTTTTGTTTTACTTGGTACAAATTCTACCTTTTAATTTGATGTTTCTTACTTTATGAGTTTTGTATCAATAAATAAACTTGCAATTTATTTTTATATGCATGTGGTACTTTGTCATCAAATCATGGGGTATATTTAACATTCTCAATGGCTCAGAAGAGACTGAATCATGTTGCACTCTGTTGTGTTGAGAGTGACATTTTAAACTCAGTTGACATCAGAAAAGTTGCAAAACTTTTGTGTCTGGGTCTGAATGAAGAAAAGTGGCTTTTGGACCTGCTTCAATGTGATTTAATTTGTTTTGTTCTTTTTTGTTACATTTGTTGCAAAATTAAATTTTTCATGTGATATTTCTTACTTTATGAGCTACTAGCGAACCGGACCAGCTTCGTCTGGGTACAATTGAGTTATACAGTAATACACTCATAAATAAATTGGGAAAAGACAATTTATTTATGTGAAAACAGAATTATAAAATTATACTATGTTGGCCTAGGTTTTTAACTGACTACGGCAACCCAAAAGGCAGGAAATATTTTTTACCCGATAGCCAAGAAGTAGGGTATTGTTTTTGGAGTGTATCTGTGCAACTATCGCGTAGTTACCACATTTCTGCTTTCCAGCATCAATGTACGAAAATCAAAACTTGAGTTTCATCAAGTTGTAGCTTTAGAAATAAGTGTACCTAGGTACTACTTTTTGTGCTTGGCTGAGGGAACTTAATTGATCACCAAAGTTAAGTAACGTTCCCAGCGGCATACATTTGTATAGGTGACCGTTTAGTGGCATAACATCTGAGCTCTTCCGGGATTTGGAAGGCACGTTAAATATACGGTCCCGGTTTTTATCAATTGATAACAGTCGTCGTTAAGCCATTTCAGAAGTCCTTGGGTGGCCTGATAAATTCTGACACCAGAGGAAAAAAATATTTTGATCACGTTCCCAGCCGTTCCAGAATTACGTTTCATTGTTATTCCACAGGACCCGTACAATTTACCAGGACAAAAAGTATCCTATGTCCTATTCCAGGTCCTAAAGTTCCTACATACCAAATTTCATCAAAATACGTTCAGGCGTTATGGAGCTGAGTGGTAACAAACATACACACAGACTTTTGCATTTATAATATTAGTAGGATGTATCAATAACTACATTTTAATTTTATGTGCATGTGGTTCCTTGCATTCCAACATGACTTATATTAAACAGTGTACAAAAAAATTGGTTTTGTATAAAAAGTCTTTTGTCCCCCCAAAAATCCATAACTAACAACGCCCATGGTTGTAACAACTATGGGACAAGTTCCACAGGATAGCATTATATGTCTCTATGACTACATGCCAAACTGTATCATTACATGTATTCACACTAGGAGTAGTGAAACAATGTACTAACGGTACTTGACAACTATAGAATTTTGTCTGAATAAATGGTCTATTTGTCTTGATGTAATCAGTTATTTGTATAATTATTCCAAATGCCCGTACCAATTTGATTCCATTTCAAGATCATCTGGGTGTGGTGAGTTTTATGGAAAGCAGTGCATACAAATATACTTACGTAAAATATATAGGATATGTAGTACATATATACATAGTATGTGTGTCATACAATCTATAATATATAATACACTACCGATTACATAAAATGTTTACAATATAATAATATATTTAATAAATAAATTAAATTTTATACAATATAGATATATAATTTACATAATATTTTCATATTCATGATAATGCTCTTTATCCACAACGTTAATGAATCACAAGCAAAACTGCAACTGACTGCAAAACCTTCCCGCTATAGTTTCATTTAAAAATACTCAAAGCTAATTTTTCAGTGTTTTAAATAGGTTCTAAAAATACTGGAAAAAAAATGCAAGAATAAAATATTTATTAATAATGCTTTCTACTGTCAGGCAGAAAACTAACATACTGCTCAAAATGTACTATTCTGCACATTGGTAAAAATAAAAAATGGAGTGTACATCCTTAGCCTGCCCTGGATTTGAACCCAGAATACCAAAAAGAGTGCAACACTTTTTGTGTTCCTGAAAATAAGGGCCAACTCTAAAATAAACAACTTATGCCATCTTACTTACCCAAATAATTAATTATAATTCAAAGCGTAGCATGTAAATTCTAAACACTGCAAAAGTGTACAGATTAAATGATAAAAGGTTCAGGAAAGCAGGCTGGTGGGAATGTAATATTTTTATAAAGGGAATCTACAGTCAAAAAATATCTCTTCTAAATGAAACTGTTGAGTAAGTAGACAACTGGAGTACATATACAATATACTGTACAGTGATATAGCAATTGTGCCAAAATTTGCTGTGAATGCCTAGACAAGATATTTGTCCCTTGGCGATATTGATGGTACAGGCAACCTCCAATGTGTGATGAAGTTGCTACCAATGTATATGAATGACACAACATTGTGTGCATGTCAGATAATATGGTTCCATTACAATAGGGACCAACCTCACTTCACCATTTCAATGCATCAACACCTCAATATGTGGCTCTCAAGCAAATGGTCTAACAAGGATACGTTCATTGCATGGCCATCCCCGATCACCAAATTGTACTTCAAATGATTTCTACCTGAGGTACATCATTGAATCATGTGTACCACACCTGTTAACATTAAAAAGGAGGTTGCCATTTGGACAAGTTGCATAACTGACACTATCAACATTACACCAGCCGTCTTTGAAGGTGATTTTTGCACAATATTGCAATATTGTACTAAAGCTACATCCAGCCTTGGCCACACTCTACGAGGTGTCAGATTCCTATCCCAGTCACCTACCAACTCCTGCACATTACCATCACAATTTTCACAAAAAAAATATCCCCCTCGTATATATACACAAAAATATTCCTTTTCTATAACACCTATCTCCCCAGAAAAGCCACATTATAAGCTCCTATACAAACTGCATGTGTGTTCACTTTCTCGTACAAAGGTAACAAATGCTACATTATAAATATGTTACTGGAGACGGATACTTAAACTGGTTAAGTAAAAATCATAACACATTTTAATCTATGTCAGGACGAATTATAAATACTATACAAAAGAGATAAGCACATAAAGTTAATATGTAGATAGCAAATAAGATGAACAATATTTTATATATATATAATATATATATGTAATTATTTACTACATTTTTAGTTTATTTATGGTTTATTCCTACTCCCGGTTTAATATCTGTAAAGCAACAAAAATACAGTTTATCGAAATTCAAATTAGTACTGAAAAAGGTACAGAAATGCTCCACTATGTAGTCAGCCAATTATTTTAGAGCAAAAATAGGTATGGTTTGCATTGCAATGTTTACCATTTTCTTTTGTTAATAATAAAACATGAACTTAAAAAAAAAAAAAAAAAAAAAAGCAAGCTGCAGCAATAAAAAAAACATGTATTGTTAAAATAAGAATTGGTTGAGTGGAAAAAACAAGTGCCAATACATGGCAAAATCAAAATATATAGTTATAGGATGCTTAACCAAATAAAAACATTACACAATTACAGAATGGCAAAACTCAGAAATGTGTAATAAGAAAATATGTACACATGTACATCACTTCAAACTACATATAAATATGTGATATTTACTGCTTTCAAGTTTTCTAAAACTCCTTCAGAAATTCTTCCAGTGCTATCAAAGTCTTTAATGCTCATCATCTTTAGCTACTGAAATGAATTAAATCAATCAAAAGGACATGTGATTAAAGGCTGTTCACGATAAAATGAGAACTGTTGAAATCAACATTTGGAAAAATGCACTGTCCCTACCTGTGAATATTTTAATGGGCACACTGACAGGCACAAGCCCAGTGAAGTTGGTAATGATGAAGAGAAAGTAGTTCCATGTATTAATGTTGAAATAAAAGTGTTACATAAACATTTGTGATTACCAAAATTATTTCTTTTACTTTCTGTCTTTTGTTAATGCATATAAGAGTAAGAATTAGCATACAGTCAACTCCCGATTTTTCGAGGAAACGACTGGCTTAGGGTTGACGGATAACCAATTAGCCCGTTAAAGCGATGGGGGAAAAAATTGTTTACTTTAGACATACATACTGTACACATAGGTTATGTAAACAAATAATATAGTCATAAAAGAATCCAATTTTTTGACAGCCTGTGTGTGGCAACGTCATAAATTATATTAACATCATCACATACACAACATTCTTTATCAGCTGATGCGTGAACGATTGTAATAAAATTTCACGTTGGCTATTTTGACATCCTACATTAGTACTACAGACATCAGAAAAATATGTGGGCAGGAAGATGGTAAAAAAAATGTATATTTAATTTATTTTATATAATTACATAACAGCTGTTATTAGTGTAACCAATTAAACTTTGTTCTAGAATAATGTGTAGGTGTTTAAACGAAATAGAACAAAATATGTGATATTTTAGTTTCCTTTATGTCTTCTTCATAGGTCGTAGCTAGTGCTTGCTCCTAACGTCGCCATGTGCATGTTTCATATTAATTGAAGAGGCCGGACATCTATTGCAGAGTATTAAAAAATGATTCTACGTTAATTTGACCTAATATATTTCAAACCCGAGTTGTTTTGAGCCCACTTGAGATGAAAAATTCACTTTTAAAAGGACGTGCTAGATACACTTATACGACACAGCAGCAAAATAGGTGACTGTGCTGCCATCTGTCAACCAGTGTGCGCAGCTCGCTTCGGAAACTATGCCCCCATGAAATGACACGTTTTTTATGTGTAAAGTGCAAATATGCTAACGAATTCTCAGAGTTTTAAATTTTCTGCTAGATCTATAAATATTTTAACATAACACATTTCTGTGTGAAGTGATTCTGCTTGCTAATAATTTGGATTTGACCTGAAACCGCCAAACCATTCTGAAGCCGACTTGCCATTTTTTTTTTTACTCCCCTCCCATTTTAGCAAAAAAACAAAATTAAATGTTATTTATTTATTAAAACCACACGTGATATGTTGTTGGCGTCGGAGTCATTCTTGCGGCAAATAATATTTATGTTAATGTGATATTTTGTCGTTGAGTCGCACTCGGTGCCACGGTTAATTTATAAATAGACTCTGCATGTACGAACGAGTAAACTATAAGATCTCACCTTTTTGACAAGCAGTTGCCAATTTTAATCGTGAAATACTTTATTATTTTGAATGAAAATGTGCTATCTGACAATTTCCATGAATTCCTAATACTTCCAAGTTTCACACATATTTGCTGTAAAAAACTTGTGTAAATATAATACCCGAACACTTTTAATATTAAAATTAATCGGTACCGCATCACTTGATTGCAGCCAGGTAATTAACAGCCTGCGCATGTGTTGTTAATAGCAGTGGCGCGCGACTGGCAGCAGAGCTGTTCAATATTTTACTTTGAACTGGTGGCTCCACGGTTAAGCCGCAACCCGATTAAGCCACCCCTGGTAAATCAGGAGTTGACTGTATTTGTAAAATATTTACTTTCATATAATAGTATCACAGCTTCACTTTACCAATGCATGGATAAAGTGATAAGGCCCATGGCAATGATAATTTTACATGCGGTGGAAAAACACACAAGATGTATACAAATTAAGCTTAAGAAAGCTTTCGAAAGTACTCATTTTACCACGAACAGCCTATACAAATGTGTGACAAGGATACTGTACATACGTGATAAGAGTTACAAAATGAACTATGCTGGTTGCATTCAATTTTATATTAAAATCATTGTAGATACTCAAAATAATTTTAAAATTATCAACACTTAATGAGTTTTTTGGCACAGTAAACAGACAGAAATTATTACTATGCCTTCAGATATTAATAATGTTACTTAAATATTTTTACTTTCTCCCCTTCCTACTTTGCTGTACTTTTCCAAACACTTTGCTTCTCTAGAGTAAGAAACAACACTGGTTGCAAAATTAATTATCTGGAAGCCATTTTGTTAGTGTACAGTGCTCAAATAAGTTAACATTACTTGTACATATTATCAAAACAATATAACAAATTAGAACAAAGGTATTAGCTTCTAATTTTTCCTAAACTAAATTACACATTTATATAAATTATACTACAGGCTCCGAGGCCTCATGTTTCCACATTTTTCCTGCACCTCTACATTAACAGAAGATGTAAGGGGTCTCAAACACCTATACATATAATCTACTGAACCCTGTAAGTATATTTATAACAAATACACACTTAGGAAAAAATATACGTAAGTTTTTTAAGCTTTTGAAACCATATTTTCAATAAAAAAATGGTTGCCTGTAAAGTCGGTTTTACGGGCGAAGATTTTACGTGACAACGTAGTGCTGCGCGCGCGGCAGACCGATCATAGTTGAGTGGGAGAGAGACGCAAGGCATTCGGCGGGCCTCTCTCTCGTTCGGTGACTCATCGTAACGTTACCGAGCGTTACACTTTTTCATAAGTGACTCCCAGCCGCAACCTAATTTAAGACGTTGTCACGTCAAAAATGTTAACAAATGCAGCATTTTATGAAAACAGAAACCAAAGGAATATAGAAGCAACACAGAAAGTGTAAACTTTATTTGACCAAATAAGATGTTGACACTATATATAGTTTGTTCGTTATCTAATAATCCAACAACAAATTATTACTGTTTATGGTGATATTATGAATTGTCAAACCATTGAGATGTCAATTTTTGAAAAGTAGGATTAATGTTGCAGCACAACCAGCAACAGAGAAATACACCTGCTATAATTTCCAATGACCTCAAGACTAAAATTGCAGGACAAACTCTCTCAGATCAAAGTGTGATTATAGATCAGCACAAAATGGTACCAGCAGTATTTAAGACAAACAACAATTAAATGTGAGATACCTTCTGTTACAGAAAACTGTGCATGTGCTGGGTACCCAAAATGTCAACCTATATGCACAACAAACATCAGATGGATTCTGCACTCATGTTTCTCATGCATTACTCAAAGATATATTTATGAACTCCATTGTGACTACTGACCAAACCTGGGTTTTTCACCACACTTATAAATTAAAACCACAGTCGCTACAATGACTCCAGATACATTCAAAAAAATTCTCTACGATTTCAATTAAAAAAACATCAAGAAATCTACTTTCTTCTTGACTTAATGCTTTACGAGACCACAACCAAGTTGTGACCAACTAGTCACAACACTATAAAGGTCTTTTTAACAACTCTTTGCCAACTGCAGTGAAGAGCCAAAAAAATTGGTACACCTGCCTAATATCGTGTAGGGCCCCCGAGCACGCAGAAGTGCCGCAAGACGACATGGCATGGACTCGACTAATGTCTGAATGTATGCAGGAGGCAATTCACACCATGAATCCTACAGGCCAGTCCACAAATTCAATCTGCGCAAATTTGAGAAAGGGTTGCACGTCTGTCATGTTTAATGATTCTCGTCAGTCATCATTTGTGCCGTTCTTTCACAAAATGCTGGAACATTTCTAAAACCAAAGCTGAGTTTAAGTGCAGTGAATATTTAGTAAGAAATGCACGAACTTTAATTGCACAACATGGTGTGCTTCCAAATGTTGATAACAAAAAAAAAGAGGAAATTGCTGAAGTAATGAGTTAGTAAAAGTTTAACAGATTATTACAAAAGTGGTGATGTAAGCAGAATCATGCCTATTTTAAAGGACTGTGTAGCAGTCAGATCTCCAAGTAGAAGGAAGACAAAAGAACAAAACTATCAGTACTCTTTAAATTAAATTAAGTTTACTTGAAGAAATTCAAAGAAACTCAGCCATGTATAAACATAGGGTTTTCAAAGTTTGCTTCACTAAGGCCCAAGCGTTGCGTGCTAGCTGGTGCCAGTGACACACATTCTGTATGTGCGCGCCTACAGCACCAAAATGTGAAATTAAAGTTGGCAGCTACAGTGAGTAAAATGCCATACAAAGATTTAATGAATATGACTGTTATGATTCAAAAGAAAGTTGTGTGCTTTCACAATGTCATAAATGCCCTAGAGTTGATGTACGGAATGGAATCATCTGTAAGGAAGATGGGCTACTGAGTGAAATAGAGTACAAACAGTAGTTGTCAACTGACCGCTGTGAGCTTGCCACCTTAGTGAAAAATATGGAAGAGTTTTTGATTGATCTAAAGGAAAAGTTGATAAAATTAAAAGCCCATCATGTTATTGCAAAACACCAGTCTGAATTTCTAAAATAAAAATAAAAAGATATTACTTCTGCTGAGTGCATAATTTTGGGAGATTTCTCAGAAAACTATACTTTTGTGAGGCAAGATGAAGTACAGGCATTTCATTGGGTTAATGCACAAGCCACAATACAGCCATTTGTTGTATATTACAAAGAAAGTGATTCCACAAAGTGTGAAATCTTTTGTTTTGTCAGCGATTATTTGACACAAAAACTGTAGCTGTTCACTCATTTCAGAAAGTTATGCTTCTACATTTTAAAGACAGATTTCCCAACTGGACAAAAGTGTATTATTTTAGCGATGGTTCAGCTGCTCAATACAAACACAAAAAAAACTTTGTTAACCTGGCAAAGAACAAAGATGATTTCGGTCTGTCTGCTGAATGGCATTTTTTTGCCACATCACATGGCAAAAGTCTGTGTGATGGTGCCAGAGGTACAGTTAAATGTCTAGTGACAAAGGCTAGTTTACAAAGAACCACTGAAAACCACATTATATTGCCACAAGAAATGTTCAAATTTTGTTCAAGCAAAATTTCTGGAATAAAATTTTTCTTTATGCCGTCAGAATGTATTGTTTGTGAAGAGAAGTTCCTTGAAAAACAATTTCAAGAAGTGGAAATTATTCCCAATACAAGACAGTATCATGGTTTTGTTCAAGTAGATGGAGATAATCTTACTGTCTATAAATATTCATCATCACAGGACTATTTAGTGGTACGCATCACCAAACCACAACAAGCTGTTTTGCCAGGTCTCAGTGATTATGCATGTTTTATTTATGATGGTGACTGGTGGATTGGAATATTTACAGGCAAAGAAATTGTGGAGGGAGAAGAAGAGTACAAGGTCATATTTTTTCATCCTAAAGGCCCAAGCACTCACTTCAAACTTACAAAGGAATTGGTATGGGTGAAACAAGTGAATATTTTAAGAATGTTGCCACCACTTGAGGTAATAACTTGAAATGGAAGAACACACAACATAAGCAAAAATTTAAGTGAAATGTTATCAGTGATACTCGTAAAGAGAATGGCACATACTACACAGTAACACTGCTTCATCAAAAAAGAGTTTGTAATTAAATTTGTAAATATTAGTATAAGTCTACAAACAGAGACTGTAAATTAGAGTGAAAATTGAATTGTGAATGTACAAAAAGAAGACTCAAATGTAGACATAGCAGTAAAATTTAATTGACTAGTACTACAACTATAATTAATTAATTTGTACACTGATTAGGTATTTGTTATGCATAAAGCTGTTTTTAATGTTTTGAGGTTGCATGCCAACACAAAGAAAACTTATATTAGAACACTCTTCAACTAAAGCAAAGGCAATTCACATTTGCATTCCTTTGACACACTTTAATTAATCACATTCAGAATGAATTGGGATTATACCGGGTGAGTCGCGGCACCTATTTTTCCATATATATATATATGCAACCTGCACACACTACTACCCACCTAACAAAACATCTCCTCCGCTGTAAAATAATTGTCTCTTGTGTAGCCGAGTTCCGTGCTGCGTACGTACCCGTTATGGCGCCTCATCTGTTAGCTGAACATTCGACGTTGTCGTCAGCCTGCACAAATCGCGGCGCTAAAGTAGAGAATCGCTACAAAACTGCACGTGCACATTGATTTCTTTTCGTCAATACAGTAAGTGGTGATTGTATTTTTATGTCACATGAAGAGACACAATGGCTCAAAGCGATGTATGTGTGTGTTACTAAGGGGGCAATCGTCACGTACCAACGTATTTGGTAAACATCGCAATAAAATATTTCAACACAATAAACGGATGTGCATTCTTTGCAAAGTGACTACTTCTCAACGCATTGCTGAAATAACATCATCCGTTCACTGCTTACTGTGCTGACGACAATGAATCAACTCAAAAGTGGTGTTCTACAACAATTGATGTTTTGTTAGATGGGTAGTATTGTGTGCGGGTTGCATAGATACAGAAAATTAGGCGCGGGCGACTCACCCGGTATAATACACAATAGATTAAATTTAAAAATCAACTTTTTTTTTTGTTTTTTCAAAGGTCCATTAAACAGGAGTGAAAATAACAGAAAGGGACAACTTGTACCCTATAGCTATTAATCAAGAGTACCTCCCATAAAAAAACTGTAATTTTTATTTCATCCCCCAAATAACTTTCTTGAAAATGCAACATTTATTTTATAATTTAAATATACAATGTAATAGTATATTATGTACGCTTTTAAATTATACTAAAAACTCCACAATAGGTGACTTATTTATAAAGTTATGGCTAGTTGTGTAAACTTCAGAAATATGTGAAATTTTCTTGCAGTGTGTATGAAAAATGGCTGCCATCATCCACTTTTTGTAAGTAAAAATCTAAATTAATGTTTTTCTTTCACCTTGAGGATAGGGTAACATAGGAACAAATTTTTATCAAAATAAAAAATGGTGCAGCTTCCATTTTTTTTAAACTTTGATGATTTCATATGAAATTACTCTTTTAAGACATAACTAATACAGTAAAACATCGATAATTCTAAATTCTTGGGGCCAAAATTTTTTACTTCTAATTAAATAATTTTAAACTACCCAATCAAAAAAATAATTTATAAATATGTGAATGGTCGGGAATATCTTCTTTTCCTTTCAAAACAATGTTAACATTCAACAAGAAGATATGTATTTGCTTTATTTACCCACATATCACTTGCATTTTCTAAAAAATAAGTCATCCAAACAGCACCGATGATATGTGGGCCAGACAGAACTTGTGTTGTTTACGCAATCTTATGTATTGAGGTGGTTACCCACGGCAAGGTAAGCTACTGAGAAAGAAAAAAATATATATGCAATGTCGATGAAAGAAATGTACAGGTCTGGACGAACAATAAGTAGTGATGGATGTATGTTTCGTGGTCCCAAAAATACAGTAACTAATTTCTGCAACGGCAAGTTTGCACTGCCTTCCAAACAGATAAATAAACTATTCCCATGCCAGACTTCTCGCCATTTCTTTACCTTCCCCTTCACCAACCACACAGCTGTCANATCTCAATTAAGTATCCACCACTTTCTGTCTCCAAGATATTATTTGTTAGCCGACCCAAGCCATCTGTTGGAGAGGAGGGTAGCATCATAATCCAGCACACAAAAAAAAGACAGCAGGAAACTACTTGAATGGAACTACTACATAATATCCCAACTGGCAGTGGTAGTTGAGCCATAATTTCTCTGATAACATCTGTAGAGTGTGGATTATACATGGGGGCGGGGGGTGTCAAAACGTACAGCAGTCGTAAACTGCCAGGAAATACTTGGAGGATGATAAATTGTAGCAGAACAGTATGTTATGCCTCCTCATTTTTCTCTCTTTCTTCATCACTATAGTCGGTTCACGACTGGAAGAAACTTTTGAAAATCAACATTTGAAAAAACACCCTAGCCGTTAGTGACATGCATATAACATTAAAAACAGCGGCGAGCGCGGATACAGTTATGCCGTTAGGTTGCCAGCACAAAGAGAGAAAATAGTTCCAAAGTTTTAACGTAATTATTAATTTATAGCTTACAAATGGGTGTCGAAAAGACTTGTATGTTATTATGCCAATTATTAATGACGTGATGCTAACGTATTTAGATTTCAACGTTTCTTGCATAGTCACATGATCATGCTCAAGGTGAAAGTAACACAGCCATTTGTTTACTAACCTTCGTTCCTTGTGTTGTTAACACACATGCCAGAGAATTTGTGCGATTATCTTGTTTAACCTATAATAATTCATTTATCTGTCTTGTTTTACTAATATCTGCTCTTTATTATTTGGTTTTTAATAACATATGATTTTAATTTGTACTGATTCCTTTTGTTTTTATGTGTTTCGTGCACGTTTATTTCCTTTTCCACTCTATTCTAACGTTGCAGTATTTGCACATAAGAATTGTTTTCACATTGTCGAAGACGTAGAATCCTTCTCTCGCAAACTCTCCCATCCTGTCGAAAACCGTCACAACCATTTTTAAATAACGTTTTACAATTGCGTGAAACATCCGACTCAGTATACCACCATGCCATTTTAACGTCTGTAGCAATTTCGATCAATACTGAAGATCTTGCCTTCGATGTACGGGAATTTATCGAAAGTCACTAACAATCTATTGTAAATAGACAACTACTATCGATTCATCAAAATACTCCCATTTTGTGTTTATAGAATGAAATGTTTTTCGCTGGCATCGCATAATGTTTTGTGTGAAATTCTCAAGATTAAAAACTTTACACTTGTTGAATATCCATTAATAATATATGCATGACTTTTATAATGGGTATGTGCATGTGCGAACGCATGTACACACACTCACACACACACAGTGGAATGTAAACATTGCATGTAAACATTGCCATGTGACTGCCACATGGCAGTCACATGGCAATGTTTGTTTACCTTTGGCGGAAGGATACAAAATGGGCTTGAAAGTAGATCTTTGGCAGGGCTTCAAGAAAGTCTCTTCCATTCGTGAACTGACTATACTCTCGTTTCGCTCTCTCTCTACTAGATGCCCTCTTATGGTTGCCTCTCCATCCCACCCCCACAACACACACTGAGAGTGACCACTGTTTTGTCCTTTTCTACGTACCCTGTTGCCAGTAATTCCCTTCAGCGCTTCAGTAATACACGGACAAAAAGGCAATGTTACAATTAATTCCGGAAGTTCGTGTGCTTCTTACACTCCTAAATTTAATGTGGTAGTCATAAAATACGCAATTTGACACGGCAGATGCCTGAAATCATTGAAAAAAAGGGAAGGGGCGACACCATTTTAATTTTTTTGGGAGGAGTGGAGTGTAGCATTCCAGCATGCCACTGCATGAAGGAAAAAGAAAAAAAAAGGAAGCAGCCAACCCTAGCCGCTGCCACAAAAGAGAAAGCAAATAAAAAAATCATTGGCATTCTTTTAATGACCTTCACATTACAGTCATGGTACAGTGCTGTGACAATATTTTGGCCTTTAGCTCACCAGTTATTTAATTAAGTATTTTCCAAAAAAAGATATAACCACGTGCGAATGTAAACAAAGAAAAATATCTTGCATACTTACTCAACAGGGCACCACATATTGTTGATGCAGTTTCATTCAGGAAAAATATTCTTTTTTCTAAACGTTGTTGCAAAATTTCATGGTGCACACTATACATGAGAGCCTGCTATACAAGAGTATATACAGTATTTCTCATTTTTTTCTGAAGCAGTCATTGCATTGTAATTTTACGTACTTCCACTCATGTTATTTCAAATGTAAAACGCAAGAATAAAAACCAAAACACCACACAAAAATCTATTTTTGACACAAACTTCTGTACCGCTCATTCTTTCATTTCTACCTTAAATGTCGAGATCAGGTAAAAAAACGAGAGAGAGGGATAAACAAGTAGAGAAGGACAGACTGTGGGAGTCCTTTGTCTGTTGACTGGCCGAGGAGAAAGGGGGTGACAACTGTTGCTGGTTCAGTGCAACTGGTTGCCTGGTCACCTGTACCCAGCCACTTGCTGCGGCAGATGTGCATAAAGCAGCTGCTTGTGATGCTTATTTTGTTACACAGTAAGAACATAATTACTGCAGCATTTACCAATTATTTTAATTTTACATACACTGTAAGGAAATTTTACCTTGAATTGCATATTATGCGGAATTTCTAATTAACCAAACTCCAAAGCATGCCAAATCTTATTCATATGTTCGGGGGCTAAAAACAATTTCAATTTACATAGAATTCTGAATTAACAGAGTTCAAATTAATGAGGTTTTACTATGTAAGAAAGTAAACATCTTGACTGTGTAACTTAACTTATAGATAGGAACAGATAGAGAATAGTGATGTTATGCCATTGTTTTTGGTAATGTACAGTGAACTGGCCAAATTGTTTTCAAATACCTCAACTGAATTATGAACTAACCTATTTTCACAAGAAACAATTCCTCGCAAGACGTTTATCTTGTTTTTACAATATGTGCATTTTCACCTTATTTTTTTTAATGCTTGAATGCCGTTGGCAGTACAACCGCTACTTCATCATTATCTTTGGTTTTGTTTGTGTTTCGGAAATCACAAACAGGTTTGCCAATAAATGAGTTTACATCCTTCAAGTGTGGTGGACTGCATGAGGATGCCAAGGCTCATAAGATATTAGCTAGCGAAAGATTTGTTTCTTAATGTACTATTACCAACTTGAACACTTTTTAAAGATCTGAACATTAAAATTCTAAATAAAAGGAAGCATTACAAATGCACAGATATCTGAACTGTCACATACTACTCACTGAGAAGAAAATACACAACTGACTGCTAAAGCATGTGTAGAAAACTCCTTGTATATATAATTAGAAAATCTGTTTTAAGTTGACACATCCTGAGTGAGTCTGCAGAGAATTATTAAAGATGACACCTTTGGCAACACTACATGTCTATTGCTTCCACTTATTTCAAACACGATACTCAATTTTTGCAGTGCTACTGAGATGGTAATTGTGCATTACGCTAAAATCAGTATGAACTCCAGTAGCCTATTTTTTATCACACTTGAAGCACGTAAACTTGTTCACTGGTAAAGATGCATGCCACTGCTGCTACAAAAAAACCTAGATATTTACTTGTCAATAAGCACAACAATAGCAGAATGCTGACAGAAAAAAATTTGTCTATGTACAGTGCTACCAAACATTATTACAAGAATTTGCAGATTAAAATTAAAACTTATGTTAACTATAGTGTCCTACCAATATTATTGTAATAGGAGTAAGTGATATTTGTGATAGGAAAGCAGACTATCAATTTACCTAAAGCATCAGAGTGAACAATCTGCTCAATACATTCACCGTTGCCTTGCTCAATCAGTACTGGGGCAGGGGGTGCTGGTCGATGGGGCACCCTGTCTATGCTCTCCCTTTTCTGGTGCTCAGGTAAATTCTCGTTAGCCTGATCACAGATTCTCCTCAATTCTACTACTTCATCATCTGCAACAAATATCATGTTCATGACACTAGCATTAATTCATTGACAATTGTAAATAAAACCAAACACAAACTAACTGCATATTTTTAATCATACAAATTAATTGAAGGCTTTATAGTTATGATGGCAACCACATTAGGAAAAACAAGTTCCATTGTGTAACATTTAATTTAAAATATATAATTTAAACAAATGGCAACTAAAATTTTGTACTTAATTATAATAAACATTAGATTAACAATTGGTGTGCTTATTTATGATTCTAGCAGTATCACACTGTCCCCCGACCGATGCATTAGCAAAATTTTTAGTTCTTCCTCCCGTCCCTGTTGAAATAGAAGCTGTTGATGCTTGGGAAATGTGGTTTTAGGAGCCAACTTGGGATTCTACAAACATTTTTAATGACTTTCATTTATATTTGGACTTAGTTTCTGGCCACATGCACTGTATTTTGTGTTAATCAGAACATAATAAGTTAATATTTTTTATAAGTAAAATTTTAATATGTTTCCAGCAGTGTCACAAGAAGATGAAAATATTTTAAAATGAAACAATTTACAATCAGAATACTCACCAGACCATAATGTTAAGAGCAGGCCAAATCTCTAGGTCTCTATAAATATAAATATAAATATATATATCCCCCTTCCCCTACCCCTCCTCCAGTATCTATTTAACCTATCTCTCCCCATCACTCCTCTCTCTCGCCCACCCCTCTCACTTTCTGTGCCATTCTCTCTCTCTCTCTCTCTCTGCCCCTCTATCCCCCTCCCCCAACCAAAACATTCCCCCCTCTTTCATTCTCTCTCCTTTTCTCTCTATCTCCGATCGTAAAACCAAAACTCAATTTAACAACATTTTATGTGTAAACTATTTCTTGTAAGTTGTTGCCAACACCGCTTTTCTCTCAACTTCTTACCATTCAAATTAAAGTAAAACACGTTTTGCCAGTTGTGTTGTAATTGTTGTTTTAAAATTCTGACACTATGCCAAGCTGTGAAGTATATGGTGTGCCGTATTAAAATGTGGCACTGTTTATAATAACATTTGAAACATACTTTTCAATAATTAAGTTGGTGTAAACTATTGCAAATATTATTTAAATGTCTTATTAAAATTATTATTTTAATTAATGCAGTGAATAATGCCTTTATTCTCCATTCAAGGATTCTAAGATTTATTTGATTACTAATTGAGTTCTGTTTGGTTAGTATTTCTGTATGATACAATTTACATAATGGCAACAGTTTTCTGTATTTTATTTTAATTGTTTGTCAAAGCTTGTATAATGAGTCATTTACATATAATTGTTTGAATGAATTGAATTACTATTTGTCACCTATTTTACTCTTTAAATATTTGGCTCATATTGATTTGGTTTCATTTCTTTGCTTTGTGTGGTTTTAAAGTCACAATTATCATACAGATAGTCACCTGCCAAGCTGCTTTTCATGCAATTGTTTGCCTGTCTGCCAGATGTTCAATGCAACATTGCAAATTTTTTGCTTGCCTCATTTTTGTAACTCATTATGCAGCTGCATCTCTATCCTTGCATTTACTTGCACTTTTCACATCTCATGACGTGATTTTGCCAAAAATATTATCTTGTACTCACGTGATACTTAACCCCACCTCTGTGTTTCTGGGTGTAATTAGTCTCTTCTGGACAGTTCATGACATCTATCTGCAAGAATTTAGTCATTTCATGTCTTTTGTTGGGTAGCTCTGTGTGCTTTGCGTAACATTGCAAAACACTTCTGGCCTTGGCATGGAGCAATCATGGCGTGCTACCTTCATGATGCGCAGCAGTAATATACTTCTGCACTGAAGTGCCAACAAGATGGTTTTTTTTTTATGCGTAATATTTTTATTTTGAATTGTGGTGATGTTCCACTGCATTTGCCATCGTACCCATCTTCCAACTGTAGTGGGGACAGTTATGGCAGTTGTTTTGTCCTCAGCGTCTCCCCTCCTCCTGATGGCAGTTTCTTTTTTGTTCACCAGGCACTGTCAGCTAAATCTGTCATCTATTAATTTTAATGTTATTTTCCTCTAATTTATTTCAGTGTTGAACTTTCATATGTATATTTATGGAATGTCACGTCACATATGACACACACAGAAAAAACGTAATTTCAAGTTATCTGTATCTTAAGTAATGTCATTAAATTTTAAGTAATTCAAATTATGTCTGGGGTAGCTACTCCTTTAAATAATTTTAAGCTGCAAGCAGTCAATTTATTCCAGTTCAGCATTTTTTTAACTAAAGTTTAATTAAAAATTATCTGTCTAATTGCAAGTCGATTAATCATCACATTTTCTATTCTAATAAAAGACTTTATAAGTTTTCTGTTACAAAAGAATTTTCAAGAGCTTTCTGTTGGGTATCTGATGCTTCAAGTTTTAATAATGAATTTTTTCAGTTTAGTTGTTGTCAGTTTTTTTTTTCTCAATAATAATTTGTTAACGAATTCCCTTCTGTTGGTAGCTTTCTGATTATTTAACAAAAATTATAGAACTAATCAGAAAGTTTTGGTAATGCATAACCACACGTCACATCTTTGATTTCTTAGCAATTATGACAAAAAGACCATAATCAAATCATTATATCACATTCAACAAAGAAATGCAGCAAGTCCTTGGTAAAAATAACATACAAACAAAGGCCACAAACAACACAAAACAACTGGCACAAAAAAAAATTAATTAGAACCAAAGCATCCTGTAAACAAAAACCAATATAAATATTCAGGAAGTGATACACATTAAAATAATTACGCTGGTTTGTACATGTGCACAAAAGAAAAGGAAAACAAAATATAAAAGGTTTTCTTGCATAATTAATAAAACGTAGGCACAGAGGGAAAACTAAATTGGTAAGAAATTAAAGACGTAACTTCTGGTTGCGCATTACTAAATCTTTTTAATTTATTTGTATTTCTTTTTTTTTAACCATCAAAATTGTAACAACTGAATTAAAATCTGTAACAAATGATTGAGAAAAAAATATTTGACAGTAAATAGACTGGAAAAATTCATCATTAACACTTGAAACTTGAAGCATCAGTTACTCAACATAAAGGTCTTGAAAAGTCTTTCATAACAGAAAGCTTGAGAAATTTCTAATCAGAATAGAAAATGTGATAATTAAATGATTTGCAAATACACCTAGAATTTACAATTAAACTTTAGTTAAAACAATGCTGAAGTAAATTAGCTGTTCACAGCTTAAAATTATTAAAAGGTGTACCCTGATCATTGTTTGAAATATGTACTTAATATTAATTTCTATGCAAATAAATTGAAATTACGTTTCTTCTGTGTGTGATGTGACATTTAATAAATGAACATGTTAAACTTCAACATCAAAATAAATCAGAGAAAAAATAATATTCCAGGATCACTGCCGAGATTCGCAACTAAAAAGTGAATTTGAAGAGATTCTACTACTAGCAGCACAAGTGTCTTAAACTGATTTGGTTGCAAAATCAAACTACAGCAAGGAGGAATTGTAAGAATTTCATGTGACGTATTACAGGATACAGGAGGTTGTTTCTAAGCTCTCTGTGGCTTGAACAGAGCGATGTGATGTGGATCACAGATCAAACAGTGAAAAACCTACCAATTTGAAGCTTACAAAATTACAGCTTCCAACATTTAAGGGCAATCACAGAGTGGAATAGTTTATATGATCTGTTTACGTCACTTGTTCACAATAACAACTCGCTGTCTGCAGTTGAGAAACACCAGTATCTGCTCCTGTCATCGTCAGGGGAACCCTTCAGTAAAATCGAATCATTTCCATTTTATGCTGAGAATTATGAAATGGCTTGGGAAAATCTATTCAAGCGATATCAAGGTGAGTGAAAAATTGCTACCATGCACTGGAATAAAATTGTGCAGCTTCCAAAAATCAGTGTCAGTGCACCTGAAAAATGATGTAACATGGTAGATGTGATCAAGGAGAACCTGGGTGCTCTTAGAATTATCTAACTTCCAGTAGGTGAGTGGAGCTTTGTTTTGTTACATATTTTATCACCAAAATTGGATCAGAACACACGTAACNCTAACTTCCAGTAGGTGAGTGGAGCTTTGTTTTGTTACATATTTTATCACCAAAATTGGATCAGAACACACGTAACAAATTTGAGCTGGTTCATAAGCACGTCACTATGCCTACTTTTGATTAGCTGCTACTGTTTCTTGAATCACATTGCAAAGTTCTACTGCTAGCCAGCAATGACATGTCAGCAGCCTCCAGGTTACGTTCTGTCACCAAGTGTACTGTGTCTGGGCCTGGTTCAAGTGCAAAGAGTGCATTTATAGCTACTTCTGGCAGAGATGGCTGTACTGCATGTCAAGGGACTCATACCATTTATAAATGTCCAGAATTTTTTTGCAAGACCATTAGAAGGATGCCAAGATGTGGTGTGAGGAAACAGTCTCTGCTTTAACTGCATAGGTTCACATAATATAAAGGATTATACCTCATGAAAGAAATGCATGCATTGCCATACAAGCCATCAAACCCTCCATTGCCCTGCACCTGTAGCTGGACCAGGAGATGAAACCACCTCTCCAGTGTTGTCAACCAAGATGGAGGAGCAAGATCAGGTCACACCCCCTATTCTGTTAATGACCTCTCACAGTGACCATTCAAGTATTATTGTGTTAGGAACAGTCTTGGTTCACATTAAAGATGCTAGTGGTGATTTGGTATGTTTGCATTCTTTTAGATTCACGGTTGAAATCATTCATTTTAGAAAGTTGTGTCAAGAGGTTGGATTTGCGTCAATGTAGTGATCAGGTTCCGGTAGTTGGGCTTACCCACTCAGTTGTTTATGCGAAACGGGGTAGGTGATACTCGTCTTGATGCCATCACTGAGGACTGAACCCAATGTTATAACAGAAGCACTAATTTTAAAGGACACTGCATTAGAGTTGAATGCTGTTCAGTTGTCCTATGAAGCGAGGCGAAAATATGAGTGTTTGGAACTGACCAACCCTACTTTTGACATTCCAGTTGACATTCTGTTGGGAGCAGATGTTTACCCAGATTTTGTTGACGGTGGATGGCATCAAGCCCCATAGGGATTTCCTACTGCTCGGCACACTGTGTTTGGCTGGGTTCTTATGGGAAGGATTGACCTTGGAGCAGTTGCTGCCACAAATAGTGTTATCTCTTCACCACAGCAAAGCTGAATCTCACAAACACCCTACAAAGGTTTTGGGAGAGTGAGGAATCGCCTGCAGTAAAGCATGGTAATCCAGAGGACAGCGAGTGTGAACACCACTTTGTTCAGACTCGCAACCATAATTTTGAAGGATGATATGTGGTTATATTCCCCTTCAAGCATCCTCATGACCTTGGTGACTCTCGTCTTCAGGCAATAACCAGGCTACGCTGATTAGAACGTTGCCTCAGCAGACAACCAGAAGTCAGAAGGAAATACAGTGCATTCTTGAAGGATAAGAGTCATTGGGGCACATGCACTGCTTAGAGGCAGTTCATGAGTCACAGACAATCTATTATATTCCTCATCATTGCCTCATCAAGGAAAAAAATTCCACAACAAAATTACGTGTTGTATTTAATACCTCGGCCCCAACTACATCTGGAAATTTACTCAATGATGTGCTGATGACTGGACCGAAACTACAAAGCAATATAGTTGAAATCATAACTCACTTCCGTCTCCATCCAATATTGTTTACCACTGATATTTGTAAGATATACCACTACGTATTTGTACATCCAGAGGACAAGCCATACCAAGTGATTCTGTGACAAGAGAATCCATAGCTAACAGTCCAGACATACCAACTCAACAGTGTGACATAAGGCGTCTCTTCTACCCCTTTTATAGCCATGAGAGTTCTACATCAGCTTGCCATTGATGAACAGGCCAAATATCCTAATACAGTGAGAGATGTGATGGAGGACATCTTCAAAGATGGCATTCTAACCTATAAATCCTAAGTTTCAGAAGCCCTTGTCTTACAGAGAGAACTAATTAACCTACTGAAACATGAAGGATTTTAGTTAAGAAAATGGGCAAGTAACTGTAAGTCTGTAATGGAGGTTGTAGCAGAGAGTCAGAGAGTCACAGAGTGTGTCTATTAGCCTTCAGGAAGACAAGGAAGTGATCAAGGTGTTAGACCTCGAGTAGGAGGCAGTCACCAATGATTTCTCATACCACATTCACCAAGCAACTGCAATCATAATGAAGTGTGCCATCCTCTCTGAAATTACAAAATCTACAACTATTTGGGTTGGAATACACCAGTTGTGTTTCATGCAAAGCTATTCCTTCAGAAACTATGGCTCCTAGGCCTTAATTGGCATGTATTCCACCTGAAGAGGTGAAAGAGGAATAGCAACGATTCAATACCCAGATTCCAGTTCTCAGCAAGATCTGCATTCCTCACTTGTATCTCTAGCAGGTGAAGTGGCCTATCAGACTCATGGATTCAGTGATGCCTCCAATCATGGCTATGCAACTATCATATAACTAAGAAGCTCAGGCAGCAGTGAGAAAAGTGTAATCTGTTACTTGGAAAATCTCTAGTAGCACCACTGAAAACTGTTACTCTTCCTCATCTAGAGTTGCTCAGAGAACATCTCCTTCTGAAATTGATTGAGACAACAGAAAGTATTTTCTCAAAGCACATTACTTTTGAAAGTGGCACAGCATGGTGAGACTCAACCCTAACTTTAGCATGTAAAAGGATGGCTCCACACACTCTGAAGACATTCATAGCAAAAAGGGTGGCATACATTCAGTAAAGTAAAGTAGCAATTCACTGACAATATATTCAATCACAACATAATCTGGCTGACTCTGTTTCCAGGGGCATAACACCCAGTGATCTTGTTGGCCATTTACAGTGATGGCAAGGATCGGAATGGCTGATATCAGAAGATGTTGACTGGCAGAGTGAGGACCCTGCACACATCAGCAAGAGTGTGAAGTGAAGATGAAGGTTAATAGTGTAATTTCCTTTTTATGTCAATTTCAAGGCCTCAGTATCCAGGATTGTACTGAGAAGTTCTCCTTCTTGTCCAAACGTCACAGAGTCCTGGCCTATGTAGTGAGATTTATTACCAATCTAAAGATGTTGGCTGATAAGCGATGTGCTGGACTATTGAGCACAGCAGAGTTGGAGCATACGCGAAGGCTGTGTTTGAAGCAAGTTCAACATGACTCATTTAAGGATGACATACAGCTCCTTAGCCAAGGGAAGGTGTGCTCACCCAGTCTTAAGACTATGCCCATTCCTTGATTCAGACAGAATTGTGCTTGTAGGAGAATGCTTACAGAACTCATATGTCAGTTTCAGTACAAAACATCCGGTGCTGCTGCCTAAGAAAAGTCTATTAACAAACCTTGTTATTGACATCTACCATACTTCAGATCTACATGTTGGTACCAAAGCTACTCTGTCTGGAACTCACAAGGAGTATTGTATTTTTTCAGGAAAAAGTGCTGTGAAGGCAATAGTATTCAAACGTATGTGATGTTTTCGATACAATGCTACTCCAACCCAGCCTGTAATGGGGAATCTTCCCATCTTCACAGTATGGTAAGCAAGATCTTTTGTTGCTGTCAATATTGATTTTGGAGGTCCATTTGCAATCAAGGCTTCTAAACTTCGTAATGCTAAGGTGACAAAGGCCTATTTGTGTATGTTTGTCTGAATATCAAGGTAGTTCACCTAGAAGTTGTGTCTAATCTCAGTACAGGTAGCAGCTGGTGCAGCAATCAGCACAGCCCTTCCGGCAGTGGTGGTACAAGGAGTACCTGCATACCCTGCAGCCACATGAAAGGTGGGTCAGAGTCGTAATGAGATCAAGGAGGGCGATCTGGTGCTCCTGAAAGAGAATAACCTTTCTCCACTTAAGTCGCAGCTGGGGCGGGTCAGCATGCTGCAACGTGGCAGCGATGGTGTGCCAAGAGTAGCAACCATCAACCTGTGCCAGGGACAGGTTACCAAACCTGCAGTCCAGTTTTGTCACCTTCCCAATGACTAAAATTTGTGTACAGCAACTAGCAGATAGTGTAGAAAAGTGTAAATTTTGGTGAGCTGTATGTTAAGTCGTGTGTCAAGGCTTACAGTTATTTGTAAAAATTTATTTCTTTCCTCTTAGTTTGTTTTGTCTGGATTAACTTTGTGTGCACACAGTTATGGTGCACTGCCACAAACACTTTGTTTTTTATTGTGCGCACCACCATATTACATCATGGCGAACACTGGTGTTTGAAGTAAAACTCAGTGTTGGGTCATTATAAATTAAGTGGTCCAAAAAGATTTAAAAATCTGAATTCTTTTGTGTTGTAGCTTTAATAAGTTGGTACTTCAAAATTAACATTATTTTAATTTTATTGTTGCTGCTTTTCTTATGGTGGCCATAATTGTTTTACATTATGCAGAATTTTTTTAAATTTTTAAGTGTTTACGGAAACTGTAATAGCTCAGTCACTATTAATCCTAGCAACATGAATGTAAAAAAAATTTTTTCAGTAAGAAACTTGCAACAAAATAAGTTATATACACTTTTCATCTATAGTTCATTCTTGGTTACTTCCAATTTTCCTGAAGTCCTTCTGAAGTTTTACTGCCAGGATATTCTTTCGCCTCATGCAAACAAAGCTTAGAAAATTACACCAGAGGGCCAACACACCAAATTCGTGCGCACTTAGTGTAATAATATTTTGCATAAGAACTATTTTTGAATATGGCATTACCGACAGACCTATTTTATTTGTCTTTATTCATATCAGTTATAAAATAAATATTATAGTTTATAGATAAAATATAAGCAAAAGATCAATTTAACCAAAATAATGTACTTTTCTTGTTGACGAAAGCATAAAATTCTTGTGATACATGGCATATTTAGGAAACCACCAAACACGTCCTGCATGGGGTATTTTTTCAAAGGTTTGATTCAAAGTGTGAGGAAACCGCAAATAGACTATAAATAAAATTGCACAGGGTGAAATGTCGTCCATAATTAATTGCTCTTTTTTTTAAAAGTCCCATCTTTATTGGGGAATTATGCAGGAAGGGAAAGAGTTATCGAGTCAAATATTTTTTCACAAAAACTTTGGAACCAGTTGTGTACATAACCCTGAGACATGCAGCCATTATAAAAATACATAAATAAAAAAAAACATTCTCTAAATTTGAAAATTTAAGAAAATTGTATTTTTCAAGGCCAAATATCTTTGGTAGGGAACCAGATAAAATTATTAACTTTCAACCTGTAACAGTACTATATAATTATACTGCACACCAAAATTTTGGAGTTTGAGATTTGACTGAAAGCAAAAATATTGAAGACTCAAAATGCCCAACAAAAAAAAAGCACAACTTAAATGGGTATATAGATGTGCATGATATGTATGAAGTTGATTAATATAATATATAAATGTAGAGCTAAATAAAAGAAAATTAGATACATTCAACAATGAATAAAGGTTAAACAGTATATGTATAACAAATTTTCTTAATTACAGTTATTTTTTCATCAATATGTTTGGTGTCCAACAAAGAGCCAAGAGATTACTTCACACAATCAAGGGGTGATAGTGTGAGAACGACCAATCACAGTTGTGAGTTCCATCAGTATGAGCTTTTGTAGGATGTTCTTCGCAGGAACCCAGGTTTTCTCATTGCTTGAAATTTCGAAAGAGATTCGTGGTCCAGCAAGTTATTATTTTCTGTGCTCACTTCCTCAATAACTCCAAGGTACCATTGCTCTTCATACATACATGCAACTATGTCTTCATCATGGTGTGGNAAGGACAAAGCTTTTGACACCTGTACCTCTTCAAAGTGATTATAAGTTTAGGTGTGGTAACACCTTATGACTTTATTACTTATTGGAACATATCTGTGGTGTGTTTGAGATTTAGGGACAGGCAAGAAGTTCTCAAGTTGTTTCTTCAATTTAACTCCATGGCTATCTCCTCACTTTTATGATAGACATACTTAATGATAGGATAATATTTATAACAAAATGCAAACATGTCATATGAGGACAAAATTTGATTGTTAACTGTCAACTGTATGCTTCTCTTGGTCACTTCCCTCTTTGTCATTCCACCTATCCCATCACAAGCATTTTTTCCATGGCATGAAGCAAAAAATTCCACTCTGCTCTTTCTTGTGATTGTGTAGATTGATATTATATTGACTGGCAGCCCCATCAGTGAAATAGAATACCTTTGTCACTAATAGAGAAAGAGTTTTTATGTCATCAATCAAATGCTTTTGAAACGCATAGACAATGATGATGTGCTCTAGGTGATTGTTAATGACACACAAACTACTGTGCTTCAGGTTACTTTGATAACTTTCTTTAAAACAGTAAACAAATGGTTAAACAGTGGCCTGTTTGTTCACCCAGTGAAAAGTTTGGATCTCATCTTGAATTATTAAAGGGCCGTGGAGGTGTAGTGGTTAGACTACTCGCCTCCCACTTAGGCAAACCAGGTTCGATTCCCGGTGGAGTCGCTCCCAGATTTTTGCATGTGGGAATCGTGCCAGACAATGCAGCTGGTCGGCGGATATTCTTGGGGAACTCCCATTTCCCCCGCCCTTTTATTCCGGCACTGCTCTATACTCACCTCGCTTCATCCTCGTCGGCTCTCAAGACCTGTTGCCCAAGCCTCTTCTTACTTGAATTATGAAAGAGAAGTTTTCTGAAAAATCTGCTGAAACTAAACACCCTGTAATGTGAAGACTCTTTATGTCTTTAAGAAAACAAAACTGTATTATGGACACACAGTGGTGTGGCTTCAGAGAGTTTAACTTCTCTACTAGACAATCAAAAAACGCATTTCTCGGTTTTACGACCATAATCATATATGCACGATCAATTGTGACCCATTGTTTGTAACTTATATTGTCGGGAATTTCATCTGCCTCTTCTTTTTTCAAAAGTAATTAAAGTAGTTTTCATAATCTGGGCAGTTTTCACATTTGTTCATCATGCAATCAGAACGGTTCAGGTGACAAGCACCTAAAGAAGATCTTTGTAATCTGCATTTAATTTTACACCATCTATCATTAATTTGATATGTGTGATTAATTGTGGTACGAACATACAAAAACGCAATGTGTACTTGCTACGCCTGCAATAACACACCACTTGGGCCTAAGTTCTCATAATTTTGAGTGCTTAATTTTACATTCTGGTTGGTACTTCTTAAATTGTAAGTATACCTAGGTCATTCAGGTTGTATAGAAGTAAGTGCTTCTGCTTATATTCTTTTATCCCATTAATTTGTACAGATATATAATCTTTTTTACCTGGAAGGATTCAGCTATTTTCTTCACAAGTATAGAAATCTGTGACCTTCCTCCTAAGTGCCTTCATCAATTTTGTTAGCACTTTTTCTTTTTTCTAAGTAAAGAATAATTCCCTGAGACTTGGTTAGCTTCTTAGTCAATTTAACTAACTGTTCTCAAACATGAAATTCAGTACTTTTTTTTTACCATGATTCTGGCAGTAAAATTAATATTTTTACTTTTTCTTCATTCTCTATGTCTAAATTTTCTTTTTTAGTTTTTCAATGAGTAATATACATTCTGTCAATAAAGATGTTGAGGGCAGATTTTCTGGTTCATTGGTACTTGCAGTTGTCTCAAAAGAATCTTCAAATCTTTTTTTCAGGCTTTGAGATAACTTTCCTTATTTTGTTTTAATTGCAACTGGTCATCGTTCAGAACTGAACTTTTAGATTTTAGAAGTAGGGGAAACCTAAGTTTGAACAAGTTGCATCCAATGTGTGGTGGGGTAAACTAATTTCCATTCCTAAAGCCATCATTGTCTTCTTCCTATTTTACAAACAGTCTTTTACAGCATGTAACACACAAAGATTTTTCAGGAGTAAGATGTACTGAGTGATTTTTTCCCCTTACTAAATGTTTAGTTTTGTACTTAATTATTTTTTTATGAATTTTTAACAGGTTACAACAAGAATTTCCAAACAGATGAAGGCATTTTAACAAAAACTTGATTTCATGGTACTTGCAAATATTTACAGCAGAAACACTTGTTAATGGGAGATTGATACTGCTCCACACACACACACACACACCTATGGCACTCCTCACCAATCAGTTCACTGACACTACACTCAATTTTACCTAAACTGTGACACAGAACATACAGGCAACCTTCATCTTGGTCTGTTAATAATAGACTGAGGCACAAGCTGGGAGGGGATACACAACTTGCATGTCTAAACAAGACTGTGCCTACTCATACCAGCAATCTCTGACCTCTGCTTCACTTACTTTCTGTTTGCTTGAGCCTATATATCAAAATATTGGAGCATGATTCGCACATACACATTCACGCATGTACATACAAACATGTAAGTAGAGCACCCCTCAACTGGAATCGTCGGGGGAAGGGCTATTCCGGTTGAGGGAAAATTCCGGTTATGGGAAATGAGGTTGGGATGGTGTGAAAAATAACACATTTTTAGTCTGAACTTGTGTATATGTGGCACATAATTTTAAATTAAGAAATTTATGAGTGTAAATTATTAGTTTTATCCTTAAAGTTACAAAACCATTAAAAAAAACACTATGTTCTGTTTATGAAATGAGAGTCATAAAACTCCCAGCGCTGCGTTAATGACCTTCAATCTCAAACTTCTTGGGGGGGGGG